>JAFIRS010003418.1:0-136745 GCA_018342105.1 Gonioctena quinquepunctata
ATTAACATTGTTATAACTTTGTTGCCAATGAATATTTTCAAATGAAATTTCGGGATTTACCTGAATGAAGGATGCTGAATCCAGTGTGGTGGAGTCAAAATTCCACGAAAAAAATTGCCATTGAAATTTAGCGATTTAGAACATAAAAAAAATATCAAGTTTGCCCTGAAATTTGGAATTATATCTTGCAGATTTGGTGCAAACGTAGACTTTTTGATACTCTTCCTGCTGATGAAAGAAAAAATTCAATCGGTGGGAAATTGTAGATTTTATAAGGGTGCTCCGGTCTTAAGTGGGTCACACTGTACATTCTTGTTTTATCTGGGAACAGCTTGAATACCTATATCACTTAAGTTGGTCAAAACTAATCAAATATTGTGGAATAGATATTTTGCGGGAGATTACTTATGAAAACACGATTTAGTCCTGTCACTAGGTGTAGTCATGCCCTGTATATTGATGCACATGAGCTCATTCAATATTCTCAACCCGTAAATAAAATTCAAACCAACTAATATTTGTAATTAAAACTTAATAATACGTTATTTATCCTAATTGAATTTAGTATTGTTTAGGCGGATGTGGAAAAATAAAAAAACTCAATAAACAAAAAATTTACAAATTTTCCAATATTTTACGTGACCACCTTCGCGCTCCATACATAGAATGGTTCTGGAAAACATTTCGCGGCGAACATTTTTCAACATAGTTCTGTTGATCAGTGCTGCACAATTCCTTATACAAATTTCTAAATACTCTACATTTCGAAATGGGCGTTGTTTATAAACATTGCTTCTCAGGTAACCAATATTAAATTTAGTGGTAGAGTCGAAATTTCACTAAAAAAATCGCTAATGAAATTTTGCAAATTAAGAACATAAAAAAATCATAGTATGCCCTGAAATTTGGAATTATATTTTGCAAATTTGGTGCAAACGTAGAATTTTTGATACCCTTCCTGCTGAAAAGAGAAAAATTCAATCGGTCGGAAAATGTAGATTTTCCCGGTGCTCCGGTCTCAAGTGGGTCACACTGTATATATTGGTTTAACATGTTTTTCCGAATCAACCTCAAATCTAACGGTATACATTTTATGTCTTACATGTTGCTGTATATCATCGTCATATTTTCGATCTGATGATATTTTCATCAAAAAGTAATATATTTATATACAGTGCTTCTCAAAAGTCCCCTCCCCCCCCTCTTATTTTTGGAACGATTATACATAAACAAATGATATTTGGAAACTGAATATTAAAGGTTGTAAACTTCCCTACTAGTGATGATAGATGACGAAATCGTCAAAGATGACGTCACAAGGCCATTGTGACCAATAATTTTAAATGGAACCCTACGGCAAGCGACACCTCTTTTAAAAGGTATCGAAAAAACCTATTCAATTATACTAATTTTGTTTGTGTTTATGGCAGATTTAAAGGCTCATTAGTAAACATTAAAATTTAAATTCCATTCAGTATGATATTAATTACAGATCTAAGAATCAATATCTACTTAGAGAAATTGCTCGAAGTGACCTCCATTTACTTCCTGAAAGTGAAATATCCTATTTTAAACTCTTCCCGTACTTTTGCAAATGTGTCTGCGGAAACATCCTCACATTCTGCAACAATACGTTGTTTTAAAACGTGAATATTGTCAGGTTCAGTGGCGTAAACCTTCGATTCAAGGTACCCCCACAGAAAAAAATCCAAAGGTGTGAGGTCCGGTGATCGAGCTGGCCATTCCGTTGAACCTCGTCGTCCAATCCATCTACCACGATACGCCTCATCCAAATACCGTCCTACTGCCACGTAATAGTGTGGAGGGGCACCATCCTGTTGGAATGTTATTTCCAAATTGCCGAATTCATCTGGATTATCTTCCAAAATTGCAAGGATCAACGGTTCTATTGCGTTTTGCAACAGCTCCAGATAAACCTCACCAGTTTAATTAGTATTCAAAAAAAGAAGCCCAACGATGTGGTTTCCCAGGATACCTGCCCAAACATTCACCTTCTGGGGAAATTGGGTATGTGTTTCACGAAACAGGCGAGGATTTGCGTCACTCCAATACCTCAAATTCTGTGTATTTACATTTCCATTTATATAGAAAGTACTTTCGTCACTAAAACAAATTGTTTTGACATAGTCTGGCTGTTGGTTAATTTTTGTTTCCATATTTTCACAAAATTCTAGTCTTCGGTCTGGGTCGTCGTCTGAGAGTTGATGAACCATTTTTAATTTGTATGGATGAAATATGTTTTTTTCAACACCCTGTGTACTGACTTCACAGGTAGATGCAACGTGAGTTGTTGAAGCAGTAGGATTAACTATTACTTCTGCCAGTTTATCAATTTTTTTCTCATCAGAAATTTGTGGTCTGCCAGATCGTTTCGCATCATTAATACTACCCGTTGTTTCAAACTTACGAAGGAACTTCCTTAAATAAGTCCTCGAAACGGGGTGATCGAGAAACCTCTCATTAAAAATGCGTTCTGCTGCATGAATATTTTGTCCAGTTTCACCAATAATTAGGATCGCTGCTACTTCATCACCTAAAGCACGTACCATTTTGCTTCTTGAAGCACTTAAACGTTCGGTTCACAACAG
Source organism: Gonioctena quinquepunctata (assembly GCA_018342105.1). NCBI lineage: Eukaryota > Metazoa > Arthropoda > Insecta > Coleoptera > Chrysomelidae > Gonioctena > Gonioctena quinquepunctata. The sequence goes on from JAFIRS010003418.1 coordinate 2,610, forward strand.
TTTAACAAATTATTAAAATGTACAAAAATATTAAAAGTACCAAAAGCTGCTAAAACAGTTGAACGTTCGATCAACAATACACAAATTATTAAATGTACAAAAACTTGGACAATTACAAAAACGTCGAATTAAAGAGACTAAGAAAAATGTCAGCTCATTTGAAAACTATCCAGAGGCGGAGCTTGAATTTGGAATTTTAGTATCAACTGATTTAATTCATCACAGCTTTGCGTTTTTTAAAAGCGAGTTGCCAAAACTGCCATAACCCAAACAAAATTGGTATCATTGAATAGGTTTTTTCGATACCTTTCAAAAGAGGTGTCGCTTGCCGTAGGGTTCCATTTAAAATTATTGGTCACAATGGCCTTGTGACGTCATCTTTGACGATTTCGTCATCTATCGGCACTAGTAGGGAAGTTTACAACCTTTAATATTCAGATTCCAAATTTCACTTGTTTATGTATAATCGTTCCAAAAATAAGAGGGGGGGGAGGACTTTTGAGAAGCACTGTATAAGAACTAATTCATCATATGAAACCCGAATTCGCTATCGCAAATTGAGCGTTCACAAAGTTCTCGGCCGCATCCAAATTATCAAAAAGTTAATCATGATACATCGGGGGCGGATCTGTCAAAACAAAAACCACCGTATTAATCTAACTTCTCTTGTTCCTCGTTAATACATTATCAGCGCATTTCAATTTCCCCTCGCTCCATTGTTCGAAATATCGCAGTAGGCTATTGCCGTGATATATCGGACGCCCCGGTGAGCAGCGCGCAGGCATTTTTCAAAATTAAAACCTGAAAGATGAATTCTGGTCTAAAGAGTCCGTGAACCGTACTGAAACCTTTGCGAATTTGTGCGCTCTTACTTTTTATTTCGCAGAATAGAATATGGCCGCATATATAAGCCGATTGATTCGGGACGTTCTTGAAAGGAATGAAATATATGCCTGCTGAAATTACTTTCGGGGATTGGGAAATAATTCGTTTCTTTGGGAACGACGGGAGGAACTGCAATGATAAAGACTTTTTGATAGAAGAGTACGAAGGAGTCTGAAGCAAAATGAAATTCTTACAATTGAATGGCAATAGGTTTATTTCTATATATATATATATATATATATATATATATATATATATATATATATATATATATATATATATATATATATATATATATATATACATACTTAAATTTCTTGGAATAAAGGACTGATTCAGTCAATTCATATAATTTCTTCTAACGAAGATTCGACATGGTATTTGTCATCATCAAGTTAAAACACCGAAAAATTCTTCTATTTTTCTGTCCTGCAATTTTCTTTTTTATGTTTGAGTAATCTTTCAGTGATTTCGTGTTGTTTCTTCCTATTCTATTTTCCATCGTTGTGAAGTATCCATTCATTTTTTCCCAGCCGAATATATTTTTTCTTTAGTTTCTTGACCACATATATATTTTTTTCAGAGAAAAGTAGAAGAATTTTTTTGTGTTTTAAAAGAAATTATAGGAATTGACTGAATCAGACCTTCATTCCGAGAAATTGAAGAAAATATATATGTGGTCAAGAAACTGAAGAAAAAATATATTCGGCTGGGAAGTAGATACTGCCAAAAAATGGATGAATACTTCACAACGATGGAAAATAGAATAGGAAGAAACAACACGAAATCACTGAAAGATAACTTAAACATAAACAGGAAAATTGCAGCGAGAAAAATAGAAGAATTTCTGTGTTTAACCTGATATGACAAGACCATGTCGAAACGTCGTTAAAAAAATTTATATAAATTGACTGAATCAGACCTTTATTCCGAGCAATTGAAGAAAATATATATATGGTCAAGAAACTAATGAAAACATATTTTCGGCCGGGAACTAGATACTGCCAAAAAATAGATGGATACTTGACAATGATGGAAAATAGAATAGGAAGAAACAACACCAAATTACTGAAAGATTACTCAAACATAAACGAGAAAATGGCAGCGAGAAAAATAGAAGAATGTTCTGTGTTTTAACCTGATATGACAAAGACATGTCGAAACGTCGTTAGAAGAAATTATATGAATTGACTGAATCAGAATTTTATTCCGAGAAATTGAAGAAAATATATATGTGGTCAAGAAACTGAAGAAAAAATATATTCGGCTGGAAACTAGATACTGCCAAAAAATGGATGGATACTTCACAACGATGGAAAATAGTACAAAACAAACAACAACACAATACTAGAAATGTATTTTAAAAAACCTCGACATTAAAAAAAATTCAATTTTTCAGTAACATATTTGAGCACATGAATGTCGAGGTTTTTTAAAATAAAATAATGCAGAAATTAATTTCTAGTATTGTGTACCAGCAATGTTTCCAAAGTGTTGATGTTCAATGATTGTCAGTATTTCGTTTGACGTTGACTTTTATTATGAACCTCACATTCTAATGTCTTGATAAAGGGAAACATTCCCGAAAGCCCGACGAAAGAACAAAGAGTATTTTAAACCAGCCCAGTATTTGACTGCATCCTCAGGATTATGAATAGTTTTTGCCTCATACTTGTCAGTCAAGACTACCCTTCGAAATATATATGTATATATATATGTATATATATATATATATAAATATATATATATATATATATATATATAAATATATATATATATATATATATATATATATATATATATATATATATATATATATATATATATATATATATAAATATATAGCGTTATCTATAAATATATATTCTGGGAGTTGGATAAAAGAATTGAAATATTTTTCAAAAATTCATACCCAGGATACCAAAAAACGCACTATTGTATTGGAAAAAATTTAGTAATTTGCCTTCTTAGAACAGAAAACAAACATTTTTCACTACCAGGAAAAGAAAAAAGCCAAAATATAGAAAACGATAACATACATTTTTGTTCAGTTGAATGTCATTTGCTTTGAATTTGTTACTATAAGAAAAAACGAACTTTCCAAATAATATTGACAAAAAATAAAATAATTACTAAGCAAATTGATTTGCTAAAACATATTTTCTTCAATGGGCGGATGAATAAGAAATAATCTAGGATTTTTTTCAGAACTAAGATTCCAATTGAATCGGTTCATACAATAATTTTGTCAAGCAAGGGATTGAATTCTCCTTGTCTCTCAACAGATATGGGGGTTGTATTGAATTATGCTAACTGTATATAAATTCACAGGTTTCCACAAAGGATTGTTGTATTCATAATTCAGTATTATGGTATCGCAAGATTGAAACGCTTATATTCCCGCCCTTTGGATCCCGCAGCAATTATACATAATTTAGTAGCAATACCAAAGATCCGGATCTGTTACCATTCATACCAGTAATACGATCTAGTCCCGGTTCCATTAGAGAATTAATTGAATGAATGATTTAGACTGTACAACCTCCATCGAAATTTCAGCTGGTAACCGCCATTTAATCTTGAATCCCTCGTCGATTCAGATATTCAATCATCCCTAGGGGTGAGGAGTGATTTTGTTACGAAACTTGGGTTCCTCTATTGAAATACTCGATTAATCATTGTTCGTTTATTACACTTCACAATTACAACACGATAACATACTCTAACAACCGAATAAATCATTTACAGTTCAAAATACCGCGCTTTAACGCATTATTAAACTGATCAAAAACAAATAACTCATCAAATAAATAATATATCTGTCGTTCGCATGCTTATATAGTCTTATATACTTTATCGTATCATTGAATATTAAGACATTTTTATATGAAATCTTTATTAATAATTATTAACATCATAAACGTACCAAAACCTACAAAAACCTTAGATACTCATAATACATTAGTTACCATAATTTAATACGTTTGTTACGAAAGCATAATACGTTAGATACCAAATAAATATATTAGAACTAGTTTTCATGAACATGTTAAACAATATTTTGACAGTTTTCAAATTTTATGTCAATGTCAAAATCTTGCATGATTTTAATGATGACTTTTTGAAATGCCAAAATGAGATGACATAAAACCTTGTTGCTTTTATTGTCGCATCGCCGTTGTCAATGATACGAAAAGCTTTGAATGTAACTCGATTATTAGCGATTTAACACCGTCTCGGACATTGCGGGTGATTCGGCTGTCGCCTCGTCACCTAGCAATGTCCTCGACTATTATAAATCGCATAATAATCTCATTTTATTAATAGCTATAATATTTTTTTGGATCTTTTGAAATCATACTTGAAAAACAGAGTGCAGTTTGTCTCTCTCAATTGATTTCCCTCAAATAACTTCATTGCAACCAGTGGGGTCCCTCAGGGATCCAACCTGGGGCCACTGTTGTTTTCGGTATTTATCAATGATCTTTGTGAGTCGCTTGAGTGCAACAAACTGATGTTTGCGGATAATCTGAAATTATATGTTACTATTTCTAATTTAGACGATTGCTTAATTCTACAGGAACAAATCAATTACTTATATGATTGGTGTTTGAAAAACCATATTTTCCTCAATGTCTCAAAATGTTAAGTACTAACCATCACCAGAAAATCAAAATACTATCAATTACCCATACTCAATTAATACTACAATTCTAGAACAAGTTGATAATATCAGGGACTTAGGAGTGTACTTTGACAATCAGCTTACATTCAACTTTCACATAATTGAGATTACTAAATCAGCATATCGTATATACGGTTTCATTTTAAGAAATATTAGAAGCTTCAATGATATTTCTACACTCTCATTTCTTTTCTTCAGTCTGGTAAGATCGAAGCTAGAATATGGATCATTAATATGGAATCCTATTTATGTACAATCCTCAACTACAATCGAGAAAGTACAGTTTTTTTCTTCAAGTTTCTGTGCTTCAATAGTAGATGATCATATCCTTCAAGACGAATTAGCTACATAGATTTGATTTCATATCTTTAGAAAAACGCAGACATCAAGCATCTATTATGCTTGCACAAGCTATTAATAGGTGAAGTGGACTCACCAGCACTATTATCTCAAATTGATTTCCATGTGCCGAGATTAGAGTCTAGATCAAATACCACCTTTAAGTGCAAAAGAGCTAAAACAAATATTATGTCTAAAGCTCCGATCAATGTAATGTGTTGTAATGCAAATGAGCTATCAAATATTTGTGATATTTTTAACTGCAGTAAGTCGGAATTGAGTAATAAATCTCGAGCATACTTATAAGTGATTAGGTAAACCATGCATGTACTATTTTGTGTCTCATACTTATGTTTATTATTTGCACTGTTCCTCGTCAATCCCTTGTATGTTTTGATACACTGATACCAATACTATCTTGTAAATTATTATCTATAATATTCAATTGCCTTGTAAATGGTTTCTGTTGGGCAATAAATGCTTTATTTATTTATATACTCGTCCGCTACACACGGCTATGCCAGAAAGGTCAGTGAACTTTCGAGATTAACCTCGATCTTTCTGTGTCACAGCTACCTGCTCGGGGTTTGTTTACATCGGAGATTCCAATATCTCATCGGTTGCTTGTGATTACAGACAGTGGTGAAGTGTATTCGTAACACGATGTTTTGTCGAGAACATTTTTTTCCATAATTTCACATATTGTAGCGTGGCAAAATTCAATTTCCTTTCCTTTTTGAAGGAAGCGAAAGAAAATTGGTCTTTCAGAAACTACTGTGCTCATTTTACAGGGGTGCCTATGAGCTGCTCAGATTGATACGGGAGATCGTGGATATCGTTATCTGTCAGTGAAATTTAGGTAGATTCTTCAACAAGTCTAAAATTCAAGAGATCTGAAGGTAAATTGAGCGCCAGGTTATTTTTGAGGAAAAGGACCAAAAACAAAATAGAGTCTTGTCGAGAAATTTGATGTGCGCTTCTCAGCAGTGAAACAATAATACTATATGATACATGTATTTAAAATTAAAAGATGGAAATGGTGTAGTTGCTTGAATTAACGAAGAAAAATAGTTTTGGTTGCTCTTTGACTCTCGATGTACAATAATGTGTGCTAGTTGTTTGAAAATTGCTTCTGATCAGGTTCGTTGGCAGTAAGGAACATACTCCATAATCAGGTTCGTTGTAAGTTAGGAACTTACTCCAGAGCTCTGCGAAGAGGTGGGATCTCGAGACGAGTATAGTTATTCTAATCCCAATTGGAACGTCAATAAAAATGAGAGCACTACGAGGAGTGTTTATATGCACTGCCCGGCAAATGGGAAATTTATATACTACCAGTGTTTTTACTTTCAAAGCGTTCCTGGTACAATCATAAAAAAGTTCAGTCGTGTGGAAGAGAATTCCTTCTCGAAACTATGTCGGTCCAATTGGGATAGAAATACTATACTAGTGTGATTCTGCGAGACGAGTGCTGGGGTTGTACACTTTGTGGTTCTAGGCAGCTATTCTGAATTTTACTGGGTTCCTTGATGGAGAATTCTCCTTTGTGATCGGACGAAACTGTGGACAACAAACACCAAGCAATGTGTTGTTAAAATTTGGTTCGGAGAACCGAGAGTTCCTTCAGAGTGAGCAAATTGGTAAGGGAAACTATTCTGAGGGAATCAAATCCCAAAATACAAACGTTGGTATATTCCAACTGCAAACCATGATTATATTAGGCGTGAGATTACAGATTAATCTAATCACAAACATATCCAATGATTACATTATATTTGAAATTACAAAGGAATCTACGTTTGCCGAGTCAAACAAGGAAGAAAATTGATATACTCGATTGAGAACAATAAAACACTTGATAAGTTTATTCTTATACTGATATTCAATATCTAATGAAATGAAGGACGTGATAAGTTTGGGAAAAAATATGTGCTCATTGTGATATTACTCGAAGCGAGAGAATTGAAATGATTTTAAGCTAAATACTATGGTCAAAAAGGTCTAAATAACCCAAATGATGTTGATCTCTTGTACCAACAACAAATAACTTGACTATTTCCTCAAAGTGAGGAAAGAGAGAGAGAGTAACGAGATATATGCTCCAAAGTGACACATTAAATACTGCGAATCAAGCAGAAGGTTTGATTCGAGCTGAGAAAGGAAGTTTCGAAATGTTTGGAGATGAAAGGTTGTACTTTGGCTAAACTTTGCCTCAAAAAGATAGAAAATAGCCAGAGAAAGACCTAGCCAAGTGAGTGAGTCTAGCTTCTACTGATTACAGTAAAAAGGAATGAAAGCAAATACTCACTTGTGAATCCCATCTCTCCAAACTGCTAGATAGTTCTTACTAACCAAGCGTGTTCAGCATCCAGGCAACAATATTTTATTATTGAAATGAATGAAAATATTTCAAAGTTGGAATATGAGACGCATATGCGGCCATTTTGTGTGCTCACATGAGAATTTAATATAAAATAATTTTTAATCGATCATCGTGCAAAATATGCCAAAAGTATTTGTTGAAATGTGAATTGACTTGTAAAGGTAAAGATATAAAAAAAAATTGTCTCCAAAATGCGAAAAACTTCGAAAGTTCTCAAAAATGAGAAGCTCAAAATCGACCGTTTGCTATCGAGTTTACAGCCAAAGAGAACGTGTCTACTCCTATTTCAGTACTACCAACCTTAATATTTCTTGCAGCGTTCGACTGCCAGTTATCTAGACTGCCAGAAAATGGAAATGTCACCGATGAATGAAGCCAACATCTAACGTTCTTGAAATTCTATGAATTATGATGGGATTTCATGTGGAAACTATCAAAGAGTAACGAAATGTTTTTTATTTTGTTATAAGATTATCTTGAGCTCGCATGATTTTTCATTTTGTCCGAATTGAGTATTTTTCCTGGTCCAATCCGATTTTAATTTAAAGAAGCTTGGATTAAATCAAACAATGAAATTATTATTAGAACATGTGCATGCAAATCCAATAGGTAATTAGTAGAACGGGGATTAAGTAGAACGGAGATTATCATTATCTGTTTAATCTTCAGTAAAACATATTCAATAAAGGAGAATTATTTGAGTTAATCTGGCTATCAAGCAAATATTGTGACTTTATGTTTTTTTTTTATTTCCAAACTTCCAATCGATTTTTTTAACCTTTTTTCAAAACCGGTGACGAAACAATTCCTAGGTTCTGTTAATCGCTTTTTTAATGTTCTGCCTGTTTTACTTATGTAAAAACTTGCACAAGTTGATGTATATACTCCAGATTTCTCAATTTTATTCTATTGTTCTCAATAAGAATTATATCTCATACTCAAAGTAACTCAAAGAAATTGATTAGAATTATCTAAAGATTTTAATCAAATTATCAGCAGAAATCTACGAAGTCAGAACTCCACCATGTTCCCTGTCTAGTTCTCATCCAAAAAAAGTGGCAGTCCTAGAAGAGGTATGGTATACAAGTCGTTTGGATATGACTGTTATTTTAAAAACTCTTTGTGAAATACACCATTCACCATGTTTTATGGTTTTTAAATCTCACGTTTCTAACATGTTTTCCGTATACCAATATTCATGCAGAAAGGCATGAAATTAATATGCCTAACACCATGTAAATGATTCGCGGTTGACTGTACAAGGATATCCAGCTCGGGATTTTAGTAGAAGAGAGCGTTGAAGATCGAAATAGACTCAGCTGAATGAATGATTCGTACCAGGAAATGGCAGTATAGCATTTCTCATCTTGAGAAGAAACACAATACGGAGTATAGTAGTTAGTTCGATTGTTTTGAGACAATAGCCCAGCAAGTGCGTTGTAAATATTAATTATTATTAGTATTTCCGGCATCTCGACATCGGAGTATAGTTCAAGAACATATGCAGAATATATTTATCATTAACGAATAATTAATGCATTCGATGAGTTTTTGGAGAGTCCTTTGCGTATGCACTTAAAAGAACACTTTTCAATGTATTTGCACTGATTTAAAACTTTTATATAGGCTGTTATAGTCCGTAAAATGAAGGCGAGTAGTAATGAACCCTCATTTATTATGCAAAATCCATGCAGGGAAGCTCGTGCAAATTTTGTTTGAGAACCTTTATAAAAATAGCACAACAACTGTTTTCTTCATTCGCTAGGTAGTGCCACTCGGCCCAATATCTATTTGTCGGATTAGGCCATTCATAAGGGATTCAAATTTCTGACAGGCACCTTTCAGTATAATTTCTGTTTAAAAATATAATGGTGAAAATTGTATGAAAATATTTAGGTTTACGTCAAACATTACCATTCCTTAACAATTAGTTGGTAACAAATTAATAAATAGTAGTTTAAAAAAACTAAAAAACACGCTAAAAAAATAAAAAATAAATTTTAATAAATTTGAATGAAGAATAGTATAATTTTTTTTAATAAATATAAATTAATAATAATGTAAATAAGAAAACAATTATTTTATTTAAAAAAAAAGCGTGGGGTGCTTTTTGAGATTAAGATTAAGCACCCCTTTTTTTTAAAATAATTTTTTTTCTTATTTACATTATTATTAATTTATATTCATCGAAATTGTTTACACTATTTTATAAACTTATTGAAATTTATTTTCTATTTTTTTAGTTTGGTTTTCTATAGAAACGTGTTTTTTAGTTTTTTTTAAACTATTATTTATTTATTTTTTAATTCGGTTTTTTATAAAAAGCGTGATTTTTAGTTTTTTAAAACTATTATTTATTTTCTACTTTCTAGTTTGGTTTATTTATAAAAGCGTGTTCTTTCAGTTTGTTTAAACTATTACTTGTTCTAATCTACTATTAATTCCGTGATTACTATTAGTAACTGTAATTATTTTCCAAATCATTAATGTGTACAGCTGTATTAATAGTCAAATCTCGATTTTAGAAGTCATTCAGAAATTTCAACGTTGTCAATATATACAGTGAGCCGCCATCTAAAATTTTTCAATTTTCAGGAAAGAATCATAACATTCGACTACAAAAACCCCCACATACCAATTTTGCATAGAATCGGACCATAATCACAAAACTCGTCCACCATTTTGGAGCCGCCATTTCGAATTTTTCAATTTTGACAAAAGAATTATAATCTCCGACCACGAGAACCCTCAGATACCAATTTTGAAGCGAATCGAACCATAATCACAAAACTCGTCCGCCATATTGGAGCCGCCATTTTCTTTTTTTTTCACACAAAAATTTCTTAATGCATTGTCACCGGAATTATGTACACCTGCCAAATTTCAAATCATTCGGACGTCTGGAAGTGGGTGAAAATCAAGTCCAAAGGAGTCGGTTACAAATAAACATACACGTAAGTGAAGCTAATATAAAGCGTGTAAAAAAATAGAGTAAGATGTTGTGTATTTTCACCGATTATAGTATTTTAGAAGTGTAGATCGTGAAATGCAGCAGTCATCAGTAACATAGAAATAATGGGATCGAAGAAGAACGATGTTATTGCTAGCCGCCTTAAATTATTACAAAAAATGATTTGTATGAAGTCACAACCAATTCAAGTAATTTTTAAAGCGGTTTATTTTCAAAAACTTCATTTACAATAAGTATACAGCATTAACAATAACTTGTCACTTAAAAATGGCACCTGGTAAACATGAAAAATGAAATATAAAATTTACAGGTACAAAATTCAATGACTTTAGCATATGGTATGTTCGACAAGAAAACTTTTCAGTGTCTTTTTGAACTCCTACAGTGAGAGCATTGCACCTAGGAAATTCTACTTTGGTTTTTTGAGAATCTCAAGTGATTAGATTGGATACTTTGAACATTTCGAGTGGTTTATTCAAGATTGTTTCATTCATATTCGAAAGACAAGGATGCACTTTATTCAATACTGCTTGAATTTTTCTTTGTAATCATTCCTAAATTCTGAACTGTTCTCAACTTTGCATACAAATTTGAGAACAGTCTCCAAATTAGTATCGCGTGAGATTTCGGAGATGTATGTCATTATTGACTTTATCAGAAGCTTGGAGAGTGAAAGTCCAAATTCACTAGCGAGTTTAACTGTACTATGGTATTCAATTATTGTCAGTTGGTAGTTTCGCAGTGTTCCAAGTTGTTTGATAAAGCCGCTCATTTTTTATTGCCACTGTTTTTAAAAACCAACAACCTTACAGAGTCTAAACTGAATCATTAGTAGGCCAGACTTCTATAATTCATGAAAAATTAGTAATGGGCATTTTGAATCAATTGGTGTACGCAGAATTGTTGGGACTTCCAAAAAAAATCAAGAAATAATTTTATTTCCGCAAAAACTCCCCCAAAATCATGTTTCCTATAGTGTTTTTCGTAAGTGTCTAGAATTTCACCCCGATCGCTCTGTCATTGACTCTTTGACGATCTTTCAAAGCCTGCACAGACGCCCTCCCGTTACCACTTTTTCCACAGAGGGAAAAAATATATCTCGTACTCCGATTCTGCGATCGATCTGAAAATTTGTCTACAGACTTACCCAATCATTCTGAATCGATTGGCGTACGCAGAATTGCTCGAACTATAACCGTTCCTGAGTTATTTTTTGTGGGACTTCCGAAAAAAGTCGAGAAATAATTTTAATTCCGCAAAAACTCCCCCAAATTTATTTTTTCCATAGTGTCTTGTGTGATTGTCCAGAATTTTCCCGATCGCTCTGTAATTGAATTTTTGAAGATCTTCCAAAGGCTGCACAGACGCCCTCCCATTATTACTTTTTCCACTTCGAAGCGGGAAAAAATATATCTCGTAGTTCGATCCTTCGATCGATCTGAAAATTTCTCTCTAGACTAACTCAACCATTCTGAATCGATTGGGTTATTCAGAATTGCTCTAACTATTACCGTTCTTGAGTAATTTTTTTTTACTTCCGAAAAAAGTCGGGAAATAATTTTATTTCCGCAAAACTTCCCCAAATTAGTTTTTTCATAATGTTCTGTGTAAGCAACTAGAAGTCCACACCGATCGCTATTTCATTGACTATGACGATCTTTCAAAGCCTGCACAGACGCCCTCCCATTATCACAGTTTTCGAGTTATTTTTTGGGACTTCAAAAAAAAGTCGGGATATCTTTTTATTTCCGCAAAAACTCCTTCAAATTCGTTTTTTCCATAGAGTTTTATGTAAGTGTCCAGAATTTTCCACCGATCGCTCTCCCATTATCACTTTTTCCACTTCGGAGCGGGAAAAAAATATATCTCGTGTTCCGATTCCCCGATCGATCTGAAAATCTGTCTCTAGACTAACTCAACCATTCCGAATTGCTCTATCTATCACCGTTCTTCCGATTTCGCCAATATTTCTTCAATATCCTGAAGTCAATCGTGCTTCAGTTCACCTCTTAACTTGTCATAAATCCGTTTCCACAACCTGCTAGTGCGTTGCAAGAATCTCGCCTCCGTTAAACTTCCTGAACATTATTCTCGCGTAACAATGCGAAACGCTGTCGAGTACTGCCCATTGGAAATCGAGCCACCAGAATGATATGCCAGTTTTCGACCTGTTTATGGGTTGATTAGGTCTACTGAAATTAAAGCCGAAGTGTTTTATTATACCACAGGCTTATCTTGTGCAGATAATAATAACACAGGGTGTGGCTGTCTTGATTGAGAACGGTTGTAGACAGAAGGTGCGAACTGTAACAGCATGGGTGGGGTGTGACTTTGACGAATGACTGATAGCGTGTACAATTTTAGCTCTAAAACGAATATCATCAACATGAATCATTCTTGGTGATTCTGGATGATGAGGTTTCGATGATTTGCTTACATTTTCTATAAGTATTCTAATTGAATATTGTTTGTTTCTCATGTTAGTAGTAATTTTGACTTTATTTTCGCCTATTTTGAATAAAAAATTACACCAGACTGTGGAAAAACTTTTTCGGATATGGGAATCACAAACCTTTAATCCAATTGTGAAAATCAACTCCCCATAAACACATCAATAGAAAAAAAATCAATCGGGATTATGAGCCCTCGCAATAAACCCCTAATTGAAAAATACTGTTCGAACACAATAGCCCGGCTTATAATTGAATCGCAGTTTCCTCTACAAATAAAATCCGATATCCATCAATTGAACAAACTTCCGAAAAGTGAAATGCCGCCCGCCAAACCATAGCCTACGCGATACTCTTTAAATACATCCACACCATTTGGCTGGCTGGGGAAAACCGGCATTTATGACAGGGAGGATGGAAAAGGGCTCTGATAAGAATGAACTTGAGTCATATCGAAATGTCATCTCAAGAAAACAAATCTCGTACAAAGTGCAGAAGTTTTTCTGTTGGGGACTTCGTCATGGAGATTTAGCGCATTGTATTGAAAGTTGGGGTGCAGCGGGACTTGGACAGGGGTGGATCGAGAAATTATAATCCCAAGTATGACCAATTCTTGGAGATATAACGAGTATACGATATTGTTTGAAGCTTATTTTTTGTGGAGGAATATTCTTGACACTTTTTTGGGATTACAACCAAGTATGGATTCCATGATTCATGTAATTTTGTTTTCAAATTATGGAAGGTTATAATCCCAAAAAATGTCAAGAAAAATTTACGATAATTCTGCATGCATGGTACTTGGATTTTCTTCTCTCAATGGCAATCCTGAAATCCCAGATAAAAACGTTGGCAGCACAGGGGACAAATTCTGAAGATTGGCTAATTTTTGCGCCCTCACTTTATTTTGATTTATTGGGATTATGAAATTAAGATAATTGGTACGAATTGAAGAATTGAGTGTTCGGAAATATTCAGCTCAAGCTATTCACACATTCAATCTCAAATTAATTGGAAAATAAAGAATATACTTACAGGATAGTTCAAGTGAAGTAGAATAAAAATATTTTCATGATTTCAATTATTTCTAAATATATAATCGATCGTCCACAAACTCTTTATGAACAAATGGTATACTATCATAACTATTGCCCAAATTGGGTGGAGGCAATCATGTAGAAAAATATTCGAGGAATTCGCAGTTTCCAAGGTTTGAAAGTCAAGACTGAAAACTGTCGAAATAAATCACTACACTTTCGATTAATTTTACTTTTTCATGTTTGATTGTTGTTATTATTTTCGTGCTATTGTTTTGTTTTTTCAATATTTAATATTAACAGCCTTTATGAATTTATGCAAAATATTTCGTGATATTTTCCTTGTTTTGTATATCGAAATGCTTCTGTTTTGTACTTTCTAACAAGAGAAATAATTATTATTTTCGGCGTTGGTTCATGGAATCTAGTAATGAAAGCCGCCGAAAAAAAAGCTGCGGAAAAAAGCCTCCCGGAATAAAAGCCGTTATTTCGGATTTCGCAGGTGGAAGAAAATTATAATAAATATATTCTCTTTCTCATTATTACAGAGAGTAACACAACATGTTATATATTTCATTTGGGCGCATCCTTATGTTGCGGCTAATAATAATAATACTGTTATTCCTTGAAATCATAATTTAACAATGATATAGGATACGTCAAGTAAAAGAAAGAAAAAAACATGTAGATGTACAATATGGAGTAAAAAAACTAACATATACATTACAATACATTGAACACAGTTATTTCGAAGTATACTCAAAATATTCATTGATAGAGTAAAAACATCCCTCTAAAAGGTACTCTTCAACCTTCCTTTTGAAAGTAGGTATTAATGAGATGCTTTTTACATTGGAAGGCAGGCAATTGAATATTCTCGAACCTGATAGAGAGGGTGATAACAATCTCGTACGATGTTGTTGGAGCTTAGATTTCCGTTTTTTGTTAGGTAATTATGAGACATTGGATAAATCAGACTCCCGTTTTTTACAAAGAGCAAACAATTATAAATGTATATAGATTGTTAAATTTTTCTTTTCTCTAAAAATGGGTCTACAGGAATCTGTGTGTTATACACACACGTATGATCCTTTTTTGAGAGATGAAAGCTCTATTAATGTTCATTCCTTCTCATCACAAAAGCACATTGTAAGAAAGTACTGAATAAACCACCGCATAGTAAATGTTTAGCAGATGTTCTTCATTTATAACCTTTTTGAGTTGTACCAATGCATAGAAACTGGTGTTGATTTTCTCGCAAACGTAACTTATGTGAATTTGCCAACTCAATCCAGAATCTATATGAAGACTAAAAAAAATTGTGGTTTTCGACGGATATATATATATATATATATAATATCCTAACGGATCCCGTTCATTTTGGTCTTTCGCCAAAGCTGTGGGAAGAAATTTCACTTCCAGCTCATTTCCTCCCCTAACCAAAGAAGATGGAACACTGGCAACGACTGCCCAGGAAAAAGCCAATATCTTTGCGCACCTATTTGCTGGAAATTCCACTCTGGATTCATCGGGAAAACAACCCCCGAACATTACACCTATTGACAGTCACATGCCCGAGATCACCTTTCGCCAACGTACTATCAGAAAGATTTTGCTGGGTCTCAACACCAACAAAGCCTGTGGATCTGACGGAATCCCGCCGATTGTTCTCAAGAAATGTGCCCCCGAACTAACACCTGTTCTTTGCAAGTTGTTCAACCACTCTTACAATTTGGGGGTATTTCCGTCCAATTGGAAAATTGCAAGAGTACAGCCAGTCCTAAAAAGGCAAAAGGCCCTACCTAGCAACTACAGACCTATCGCACTGCTATCTATTATTTCAAAGGTCATCGAAAAAGCCATCAACATCGAGCTCATGAAATATCTGGAAGACTCAGGAATTGTCAACGATAGGCAATATGGCTTCCGCCATCAGAGATCAACTGGTGACCTGCTCGCTTACGTCTCACATATATGGCAGCTATCTATTGAAAAGCATGGAGAAACTTTAGCTGTGGCATTAGATATCTCCAAGGCGTTCGATCGAGTTTGGCACCAGGGACTCCTCGCCAAGCTTCCGTCTTATGGCTTGCCCCTCAGCTGTGTTCTCTGCTTGCTAGTTTTCTCTCAAACAGGTCTCTCCATGTAGTGGTCGATGGAGTTTCATCTGACACTCTACTCATAAATGCTGGTGTTCCGCAAGGATCCATTCTCGCACCAACACTATTTCTACTTCACATCAACGACCTGTTGAAAGCAACTTCATGTCCAGTACACAGCTTTGCCGATGATAGTACCCTCCATACCGCTTTCTCTTCCAGGGCCCCTATATCGGCCCGTGAAACCAGAAAAGAACGAGGAAGAAATGTTAATAATATAAATATGGACTTGGCAACAATTCTCGAATGGGGATCTAATAACTTGGTAGAATTCAATGCAAACAAAACACAAGCATGTCTTTTCTCTAGAAAAGCCGATCTCACTGTGCCTAACATAACTTTGTCAGGAGTAACCATACCACTGAAGCCATCCATATCGATGCTTGGTATTACTATCAGCAATAACCTTTCCTGGGAAAATCACGTGAGGTCCATTGCCAAAAGTGCATCCCAAAACTTGGTTTTCTGTTTCGTGCCAAGAGCTATTTCACCCCCAGTCAGCTGCTTATGATCTATAAGGCACAGATCCGACCTGTCCTAGAATACTATTCCCATATTTGGAGTGCGGCACCTAAACATATCCTGAGGCTATTGGATTCTGTCCAAAAAAGGGCAATACGACTCGTCGGTGATGCCTCGCTTACAAACTCGCTCACTTGTCTGGAACACCGTAGAAAAGTTGGCGATTTGTCTCTATTTTATAGATATTTTCATGGGCGATGCTCTTCTGAAATATCAACAATCGTTCCTGCTTTGGCAGTCTCTTCGAGAATAACCCATCAAGTTCAGTCATCACACCCCTTCGTGGTCACTTTGGAAACCTGCAGAACATCACTTTCCAAAGACTCGTTCATCCAACGAACAGCGAGGCTTTGGAACTCATTGCCTAGGGAGGTGTTCCCCGAGGCATACAACCTTCAGAAATTTAAGAAGAACACCAACTCTTACCTTCTTTCCCTAGGTTCCCACGATGTTCTCTGAACATTACAGGATATCCCTTTTCGTGGGAACCAGAACATAAAAAAAAAAAAAAATATAGTCACATCATTCTAAGTATCTTCTATTAAAGAAATGAACTAACACCGTTTTATCGGCATCAACTATAAGTTTATTTGTACGACATCTTGTTGTAAATTTGTGACCTATTGCGTTCAGTTTCGACTTTAGTTCCGCAGGACTATCAGTTTCGTCAGCAAAAAGAGATATTGACTCAGTACCTATATGTTGTGGTAAATCATTGGAATAAATTAGAAAAATAAACGGTTCCAAAATTGAGCCCTGTGGAACTCCAATGTCTACGTTAAATATCAGAGTTCGTATCATCCCATTTCACATATACTTTCCTCAACTTCATATACGATATTACCCATGCAAGAAATTTCACCCGAACACCTATGGCATATAATTTGTTGGCGAGTATATCAAAATCTATGGAGTCATATGCCCTGGATAAATAAAAAAAAGCACAGCTAGAAATTTATCTTTTCCGTCGACTCGTCAGGGCAATACCCATATTGAAAGCTGCTGATTATATTGTGTCTTACCAAAAACGGGAATAATTTATTACACACACATTTTTCTATATCTTCAGCCAACACACTTGGAATGGTTACTGGTCTATAGTTATCTATTTTTCTCATTGAAGGAATTATTTTTCCAATTTTCAATAGGTCTGGAAAAGCTTCGTCCTCAACAGACTTATTGATTATGTATGCTGTTAAAAACAGTTCTATATTTCTCCTTTATCTTCAACATCTGCATTATATCGTAGGTTTTTATCTTCTTGGGAGTTGGTAGTGGTCTAGTTTGCAGCTGTTCTATCCACAGTATACCGCAAGTTCTTTTCTCATTTTATGAATATGCACCCAGATTGATTGATGCTTCATCTCCACTAAATGGCTGAACCTATTATTCCAACCTGAAACAAAAACGCAATTTAAAAAAGGATACAGGTTTATTGTAAAGTTTACTCTAAATACGCGATGATATTACAAAACCACGAAACTTCTGTACTGTTATTTGTCTTGTCATTTCCAGTAATCACAGCATCATGAACATTCCATTTTTCTGCTAGGAATAAAGCCGAAATCCTTCTCAAGTGGTTGCCTCCTTCCTGATTGCCTAATCTTCGGAAGGTCCCAGATAAATAATCCAATATATTTGCATATTCAACTCCATCCAGGTAGTTCCTGTGGAACTCCGTGCCACTTGCGACTTTATCCAATGGCAAGAACGCTAGTCCATCTACCATACCAACAAAACTACTGAATCATTGATTTTGGTGGAATTCTGTTTGCATTCCTAGTTCTTGGACCTTTCCATGCGTACTCTGGCACAGAAGCAGCCACTTATGGTTATGTCCTCCAAAATGGACTTCGAGGCGTTCATTACAGCTTTCTCAAAGTCCATGTAGATAAAATTTGAACCAGGTAATACATTCTTGTATCAAATACCTCAGCATGGCTTCATAGCTTTTCTTGTTTTTTCTTTCAAGAATTAGTTGTTGGAATAGAGGTGACGCCAATAAAAAATGTCAGTCTAATAGGCTTTGCTAAATTTGCTTCATATGTGCTTAAAATTGAAATAAAGTTTTTCCTAGAAGATATTGTGTAATATTCAAACAAACGCTGCTCTAAGACTCTCAAATTCAGTGATACATTCAAACACAGCGTTGCCGCTTCTTTCAGTATGTTATATATTTATTTATTTATTTATTTGGTATATACATCCAGCAGGCCGAAGCCCAATTACAGGAGTACTCAATAAATATTACATGTGATTGTGCAATGAAAAGTAATAACAATTTATAAGTTATAGGTTACTCAGAAACCAAACTGGAAACGGTTTGTCTGAATTGTTTATGAGTAAAAAAAATGTCAACTGAGCCTAGCTTATTATAATTTCTGCTCATTGAGTTTATTGGTGAATGAAAGTGATGTTGTGTATTAGGTATATTGAAGTGGAATGTATTGTGATACCGAGAAGATTGTCGGGGTATATTGAAGTTGATTAACGAAAGTAATGTCGAAGAATCTATGGTGTTGTATATAGTTTTGTACATAAATAGTAGTCATTGATTCCTCTTCTTTTTCTTAATGACTGTGTCTTAAATTGGCTCAACAGGAGATCATAATTGTAATTTCTTTCAGGGTAACGTTTATATTTTTTATAAAATTAGTATTTCAAGAACTTTCGTTGAACCATTTCAATTGCCGAAATTGTTTGTTGGTTCCATACTCGACTGCAGTATTCCATTTTGGTTCTAACTAAGGTATAGTACAATTGACAGAGTGCATCCAACGATTTAAATTCACTACAAGTACGAATTAAAAAACCTAATGATTTCATGGCTTTGGAAATTGGTGTTTCATAATGATTTGTAAAGGTTAGTTTACAGATCCTTATGTTGTGTGACTCGTGACTTCGTTAATGGTATAATTGTACATTAAAGGGATGTTTTTTCGTAAATAGGTCATAATTTTACATTTACTAACATTAAATGATAGTTTATTTATTGTACTCCAGTCTTCCAACGACTTCAGGTCATTTTGTAGTGAAATAGAGTCTGTTAGGCACTCAATCCGTCTGAATAGTTTCATATCATCAGCAAATACAAGGGTATCGGATTCAATTTAAGTGCAGATATCATTTACAAATAGCAGAAAAAGTAGGGGTTCCAGGTTTGAGCCCTGTGGTACACCGGATGTTGCCGTAAACTCATAGGATTTCACTCCTTCATAGTCATATATTGAATTAAAGACTTCGTATTTGATAGCTGTTCTTGATTTAGTTATTCTTGAATAATATGTATGCATACCAGTAAAGTAATGACAGCTACTTTTTCGGCTTACTTACATTGTAAAAAAATATTATGAATAACGCTTGGCAGTGTTCAAACAGGGACATTTCTATGGGTTTTTTTTTTGAAAAAACTACTCCGAAAAAAAATTGAAAAAAATCCAACCGCTTTTCCCATCGTTCTGGACATTGTGGAATTTTTTCCAAAAATTAGTTATCTCGCCTATTACCGGGATGTTGCATCGGAAAAAAACTGTAATTGTCTGTCAGTTACTAATAACAGTAACATTTGGAAGAAAATTATATTGAATTTTCATAACAGGAGTTGCTCGAAAAAGCCTTTCACACTCTGAAAAAGATTCCTCAATATTTCGATATAAATTACTACCTAGTCTCGTGAATTCCACAAAAATGAAACTGATAAGTATAAGATACATTTACATATCCATCGTTGATATTATATAACACAGCGATTTTTTTTCGGGGTAGGATAAAATGGAAACTGAAAAATCGAGTAGTTGCGTTATCTACTGCAAAACCAGTTCGGCGACTTTTTTCCGGCGGCTTTTTTTCCGTGCGGCTTTTTACCGCGGTTTTTTTTCGTGCGGCTTTTTTTCCGTGCGCCTTTTTTTCAGCGGCTTCATTTCCGTTTACCGATTTATGTAGGTAATAAGTTCTAATTCGCAGGAATTCTAATTTGAAAACTCTATGGAATCCACCCCTGCTTATAGTTCCAAACCGCGGGGTAGCATAACTGGCAGTTAGCAACTGCGTTCCGGCTAGAATCCATCGAGCCACCCCCGCGCGATTTGTCATTGCTAGTGATGTCTGATATATTTATGTTGGCGGAATTGTCTGCAGCAAAGTGCTGCTTGCATCGTTCAACTATTAATCGCCTTCCACGGCTCACTGCGACACGGTTATTCTTGCGCTTTTGTCTGGAAACGGTACGCTCGAAAGCTTTCTTTTTTCCGCTCGAGCGCTCGTCTCGAATTAAACGAAAGTCTCACGCTGCGGAAAAAATATTTCTCATGACGCGGATGCTCGTGTTTTTGGCAGAAAGATGTGACAAGTTGTGATATATCATGTTGGCGACGCGCGATGTTCTTTTGTCGAGGCTGTCACGGCGGATGAGGATACACACCGAATCTAATAAATGTATCTGTCGGTCAGTTTTCGCGAAAAACATTTCTCTTATATGTCATATATGTGAGACTTGATGAAGTATCATATGCAATGGCTACCATATAAAACTTCCAGGGCTATCACTAGGAAAAGACTTGGAACGTTCGAAAATGTTTATCATATTGCAGTAACACAATAAAAAACCCGATGGCGCAAAAACGCGATATTTTGGAATCTTTCTCTTCAAATTCACCGAAGACAGTTTACATAGAAATATGTAAATGGAATATGATTGTTACGAAGAATTTTCTTCATCGACAATCAAATATACAAACTGGGCCCTAAAACTCATAATGCATTCTCAGAGGACTGAGAATACTCTCCCTATATGTAGAAAAATGTTAAAATAGGACCTCGATTCATACACCATGCCCAGAGACTTCAACCATAATTGGATACCGTTTCTAACGTAAAAATTGTGAAGAATTAAAACAAGTGAATTTTCGTAGTCAAATAAAAATGCTATCAGATCCATAAGCCCAGGCAGGAGGGATCTTTCAATCATACTTTCCAAAATCCTATTCCTGGTATATCATCAAATAATTGCCGAACACTAGCAAGGCCACTCTCTTCGCATCTCTAGGAGACAAGCGGGGTGGTTCAACCCTAGAAGGCAGCGCCAACTAGAAAGAAACAAATTTTATGTATTTTAAATTCTCTAACAAAACAGATGATGCAGGTCGTCAAGCCGAGGCCTTCGCCATCACTCATGGTCTAGAACAACTGGTCGAGCTACCAACCCGCATCCCTGATGTCAACAACCAGTCTGCCAATACACTAGATCTTTTCCTCACCACCAATCCTGACCCGTATAGAATAGAAGTTTGTGCCCCACTTGGAAACTCTGACCACACCCTCATCTCCACAACATGCTCTTTCCATTTACCATCGAGCTGCACAATACCACCCCGTCTCATGTGGCATTACAATTCGGCCGACTGGGAAGGTCTTCGTATGTTTTTCTCAGCGTTTCCATGGAAGAGAGTTTGTTTCTCTTCAGTAGATCCAACACGATGTGCTGAGACAATTTCTGAAATCATCATGTTGGGGATGCAAACTTACATACCGAATACCGAAAGAAGAACATCATCCGATAAGACCTGGTTTAACAGAAACTGCTCTAGAGCTGTGGCTTCCAAACAGGCAGCATACCATCGATGGCTAAAAAATCCGGGCCCTGAGACCAGAGCAGCATATGTCGAGGCTAGAGGCATATGTAAAGAGACAATAGAATGCTCAAAAGATGCCCACAAAGCCAAAATAAGATCAAAACTTGCTGAATGTCCTAACGGATCCCGTTCATTTTGGTCTTTCGCCAAAGCTGTGGGAAGAAATTTCACTTCCAGCTCATTTCCTCCCTAACCAAAGAAGATGGAACACTAGCAACGACTGCCCAGGAAAAAGCCAATATCTTTGCGCACCTATTTGCTGGAAATTCCACTCTAGATTCATCGGAAAACAACCCCCGAACATTACACCTATTGACAGTCACATGCCCGAGATCACCTTTCGCCAACGTACTATCAGAAAGATTTTGCTGGGTCTCAACACCAACAAAGCCTGTGGATCTGACGGAATCCCGCCGATTGTTCTCAAGAAATGTGCCCCCGAACTAACACCTGTTCTTTGCAAGTTGTTCAACCACTCTTACAATTTGGGGTATTTCCGTCCAATTGGAAAATTGCAAAGTACAGCCAGTCCCTAAAAAGGCAAAAGGCCCTACCTAGCAACTACAGACCTATCGCACTGCTATCTATTATTTCAAAGGTCATGGAAAAAGCCATCAACATCGAGCTCATGAAATATCTGGAAGACTCAGGAATTGTCAACGATAGGCAATATGGCTTCCGCCATCAGAGATCAACTGGTGACCTGCTCGCTTACGTCTCACATATATGGCAGCTATCTATTGAAAAGCATGGAGAAACTTTAGCTGTGGCATTAGATATCTCCAAGGCGTTCGATCGAGTTTGGCACCAGGGACTCCTCGCCAAGCTTCCGTCTTATGGCTTGCCCCTCAGCTGTGTTCTCTGCTTGCTAGTTTTCTCTCAAACAGGTCTCTCCATGTAGTGGTCGATTGAGTTTCATCTGACACTCTACTCATAAATGCTGGTGTTCCGCAGGATCCATTCTCGCACCAACACTATTTCTACTTCACATCAACGACCTGTTGAAAGCAACTTCATGTCCAGTACACAGCTTTGCCGATGATAGTACCCTCCATACCGCTTTCTCTTCCAGGGCCCCTATATCAGCCCGTGAAACCAGAAATGAACGAGGAAGAAATGTTAATAATATAAATATGGACTTGGCAACAATTCTCGAATGGGGATCTAATAACTTGGTAGAATTCAATGCAAACAAAACACAAGCATGTCTTTTCTCTAGAAAAGCCGATCTCACTGTGCCTAACATAACTTTGTCAGGAGTAACCATACCACTGAAGCCATCCATATCGATGCTTGGTATTACTATCAGCAATAACCTTTCCTGGGAAAATCACGTGAGGTCCATTGCCGAAAGTGCATCCGAAAAACTTGGTATTTCTGTGTCGTGCCAAGAGCTATTTAACACCCCAGTCAGCTGCTTATGATCTATAAGGCACAGATCCGACCTGTCCTGGAATACTGTTCCCATATTTGGAGTGCGGCACCTAAACATATCCTGAGGCTATTGGATTCTGTCCAAAAAAGGGCAATTCGTCTCGTCGGTGATGCCTCGCTTACAAACTCGCTCACTTGTCTGGAACACCGTAGAAAAGTTGGCGATTTGTCTCTATTTTATAGATATTTTCATGGGCGATGCTCTTCTGAAATATCAACAATCGTTCCTGCTTTGGCAGTCTCTTCGAGATTAACCCGTCAAGTTCAGTCATCACACCCCTTCGTGGTCACTTTGGAAACCTGCAGAACATCACTTTCCAAAGACTCGTTCATCCAACGAACAGCGAGGCTTTGGAACTCATTGCCTAGGAGGTGTTCCCCGAGGCATACAACCTTCAGAAATTTAAGAAGAACACCAACTTTTACCTTCTTTCCCTAGGTTCCCACGATGTTCTCTGAACATTACAGGATATCCCTTTTCGTGGGAACCAGAACATGAAAAAAAAAAAAAAAAAAAAAAATATAGTAGGAATAGAATGACATATATGTAAATAGTTAAATAATAAATATTTTTGATTGATTGATTGATTGGATACCGTTCCTAATGTCAAGAGGTTTTTTAGAAAAGAAAAGTTATACTCTGTTTCCTAATGTGAGAAAGTGATAAAATATAAATTTGTCTTTGACTGGGGAAAACTTGGTATTTTTTCGATAAAACCGGCTATATTTTG
Source organism: Gonioctena quinquepunctata (assembly GCA_018342105.1). Lineage (NCBI taxonomy): Eukaryota > Metazoa > Arthropoda > Insecta > Coleoptera > Chrysomelidae > Gonioctena > Gonioctena quinquepunctata. The sequence goes on from JAFIRS010003418.1 coordinate 26,836, forward strand.
TGCAAAGTTGTACCGAAAATGAGTGATTTGATGTTTTTAAGCTGGTGAAAAGAAGCAGGCATTGTGAGTGATATTTGTGCGCGAAAACGGTGCTTAAAAAAACTTTTTAACAAAAAATTAAACCGACGAAATACGGAACTGAAAAGTAAAAAATAAAATAAACCTTCATAGTCTCAATAACTGAGCTCCTGAACTACTGTAAGTAACCAATTTTGAGTCGGCGCCAAACAAACAATCAACAAAGATCATTAGATTACTTCAAAAAAATTATCAGAATGTCACCGCCCAACTCGATGCCATCATTTTACGCCTTACCTAATTCATTTGCTTGTTTTTTTGGCGCCGACTCAAAATTAGTTACTTACATTAGTTTAGGAGCTTAGTTATTGAGACTAAGAAGGTTTGTTTTATTTTTTACTTTTCAGTTCCGTATTTCGTCGGTTTAATTTTTTGTTAAAAAGTTTTTATTTTTCAATTTTTTTTGCTGGAATATACTCATTACTACCTACTTGTTTTTTATTACTTCCAGAATACTTACTTACCCACCTTACTTCAACTATTACCAGTTAAATAATATGATTGTAACTTCCTTTATTTATTTAGAAAGTGGTATTCTCAACTTATTCCATATTGTAATATTTATTATACTAGGTGCACTCGTTCATTTCTACAAAAATCGTATTCCTTCTATAATCACTAATATTGTGGATCCAGCCAACATATCCAACATCACCAAAATATTTCATGTGACTCTACTGTCGTGTTATTGTTTTTTTTTTTTTTTCTTTTTTCTTTTCCTTATATATAATTTTTCCTTCTCTTGGGCAATTGCCCTCTGGTGGTTAAGTAGAATAGCTTTAAGCTAGACTGCGCCATCAGTTTCATTAAATTGTAATGTTTTCTTTTTTTCTATTGACAATAAAGACGTTTATTATTATTATTATTATTATTATATACTTTTACTATTTGTTGTGATATAAATTATTTTTGTTGTTCTGGTTAGTTTATTTCATTACTTCGTATATCATTCCATCATCTCATGGAATATAATGGTTTTGACGGATGTGGAACAGAAATAATGTCAGTAGCGATCTGTCATTGTCAACTACGTATGTGTGTGCCAATGTTCATAAGTGAAAAATCAATTATCCCCTTTTTTGCTACCCGTAAGGGTATATAATTCCATTCGAAATCTTAATATAAGGTATACCCTATCTATTAAAAGAAGAATCATCCAAATCGAAGAACCCAGTACAAAGTTATGCCTGATAGAATCGGTTAACGGACCAGAATTCAGAGGGTGAGTGATCAATATCCTTCATTTTGCTACCCTTAGGGGTGGATTTCATCTTTTAAATTCAAATGGGACCACCTCCAAAGTACACCCTATCCACTGAACAAAGAGTTATCGGAATCGAACGCCTCAGTAAAAAGTTATGCGTGATCATACATAAAAAAAAATATACGGGTCGACTAGAGAACCTCCTCCTTTTTGGTTTCGTCGGTTAAAAATGACCTCTTGAAGAAGGAGAAAGTCAATATATCTCGGAAACGGTATGAGCAGACCGCCGCGTTTTTCTTTCGAATTCGTGTTCAGAAGACAAAAACACGTGAGAAAAGTCAAACAGCTATTTTCAGGGAGCATGAGCACGACCCCTTAACATTTACCTAACCTACCTTACTAATCGTTTCAGAAACTGGATCAGGATTTTCTTCAGTTGGATCTTTACCACCAATAAAATATTTAGAGCAAACTAATGAATATTTATTTATTTTTTCTTCTGTTAAATCCACTCTCCTCGAGGCATGGATCCATTTATCACATCTAACCTCATCAATGTGAGGTTTTACGAGTAGTATAAAAAACACGTTTTCCTCTGGATATCGATTATCCGAAGTACAGTTCGCAAAACTTCAATATTTTGATGGCACTGTAGTTATTAAAAAAAATATTTTATTCACTCAATTATTTTAAATAATTCAACTGTATCACTTGAATAACACTATCTTAAATGGAGATGGTTTGATGTTTGTCCCTACCACATGTGCTGCTCTCGTACCAAATTTGCCACACTATTCTCAGGAAAAAAGCTCATTGAAAATGAGTAAAAATTATATTAGGTATCCTTTCTTCCCCATAAAAATTTTAGATAAATATATTATTCTCGTAGAAAAAATGTTGTACCTAACATATGCGGATATGGTCTTTTCCGCACTTGATCGAACTCCGCTTCACGTCGTTCGGTCATCTGCCGTCACGTGCGGAAAAGTACCACTTTCCGCACTTGTTAGGTAATAGTATATTACATTACTAGTGCGGAAAGTGACATTTTTCACACGAGTGGGAAATATTGTGGCACGAGGCGTAAACCGAGTGCGGCAATCACACGAGTGTGAAAAATCACTTTCGCGCGAGTAATGTACGCTATTTTTCCTAGGACCACCTATTTTATTAAACAATATGTAAATATTAGATCGTGTATATTGAGTTGCCTGACTAATCTTACGTTTTATATGTGACAGTCTATGTTTGAATATTGTTTCTATAAAAAGTACACATGAATTTAGAATTACTTTTATGGTGAAATGAAGAAATAACGATAATTAACGTTTATCTGAAAACATTACAATAAGTAAGTACTCATTAGATACAACTGGGCAACAAATTGAAATATTTGGAACCATAAAAATTAAAAAAAAATTGGTTATTGTTACAATTTGTAAATTGTAACGGTGTTTGCGAAATAATCGTTTCACTATTTTCTCGGATGCTGCTTGTAATTATTGTGCTCATCGAAGAAGTTGAGGGTTTTAAATTTATGTTTTCTAATATGGCTGATTGAGCATCAGTGTCTTCCGAAGTTATACGCACAGCGCTGGCAATTTTAGTGGCGGTGTTCATTCTGTTGGTGTGAGAATTAATAATTACATCTGTAAATCTCACAGGATTCACGGGTTTGACGGCTTATTAACAGCACTAGTGCGGAAAGTACTTTCCGCACGCGTGAGAATAAAGGTCACTTTCCATGGGAGTAGAGAGTGCGATATGTGTTCATGACGTATTTACGAAAAAAAATATTTTTCATTTTCAATAGAAGATAGATAGATAGATAGATAGATACTTTATTCGTTTACCATTTTACATATTCACAAGGAAATATAAATGGACAAACACAGAATGCATATATCAAAATTATGAGATATAACACAGTATGAAAATTGTTACATAGTAACGCAGAAAAAGGAAAATTAAAACCATGTAATGGAGTACATTTTGGACGAAACAGTTTGACTAGTACGTATTATGTCAGAGAAAACAAATAAATAATACAAAATACTATACTATAAATAAATAAGTACACATACACACACATGCATCCATAAAAATTATCAAAATTCATCTAGTGAGTAGCAGCACTTTTCAATTAAGAATTCTTTCAGTCTATTTTTGAATATTGTGACATTTGGTGCTGACTTTATATCCGGATTTAATTTATTGTATAATTTGCACCCCATAAAATAAAAACTTTTTCGATAAAGTGCGGAGCAGTGAGAATTGGGCGGTAACGAGTGTTAGGATCATGTTTTGGCAAGCACATTGTAATGTTTTTATAATTATTATAGAAATATATACACACCTCCAGAATATATACGCTAAATAATGTCAGGATTTTTAGTTTTTTGAAAAGTTCTCTACAGCTAGTCCTCTTATCAATATTCTCAATAATGCGCATCACGTATTTTTGTAAAATAAAAACTCTGTTCACATTAGCACTGTTTCCCCAACTTAGTATTCCATATCTCATGTGGGAGTGAAAATTGGCATAATACAGTGTGATGAGAATGTGTTTGCTGCAATGATTTTTCAAGTATTTGTTGATGTAGCAGGCACTTCGAAGTTTCTTACATAATTGGTTGGTATGCTCTGTCCATGATAATTGCCTGTCAAAAATAACTCCTAGTAGTTTCACGTTTTCAGAACAGAGTAATTGTTTTTCTGTATCTTTAAAAATTATAGGTGGGTCTTGTCGTCTGTGCCCGAAATATGTCAACACTGTTTTTGTGGTTCAATAGGAAATTATTATTTTCTGACCATCGTATTATGTTATCGTTTACAATTTCTGTAGAACAGATCAGTGATTGTTGGCTGTCACCTGATATAATGATGTTAGTATCATCAGCGTAACATATAATCTTGACATTCGGAATATTTTCTACAAAATATATGAGGTCATTTGCAAATACATTGAAAAGCATAGGTCCCAAGACAGATCCCTGTGGAACTCCCTGTGTGATGGTATAGGAAGGACTGTTAGTGCCGTTGAGTAAAACAAACTAAGTCCTATTCAAGAGATATGATTCAAAGAACTTCAAAGGTATACCTCTTATTCCATATCGTTCGAGTTTAGCAATTAACATGTTATGGTCAACCGCATCGAAAGCCCTCGAAAAATCTATAAATAGTCCAAACACATAATCACCCTTGTTTAATCTACAGACGAGTTCATTTTGAATGGTATTCAGTGCAGTCTCTGTACCCATATTAGTGCGAAAACCATGTTGGCTTGTTGATAAAATGTTATGCTGCGTTAAGAATGAATTCAGCTGATTTTTAACGTTCATTTCAATGATTTTGGAAAAGCTACAAAGTAAGCTGATAGCTCTATAATTTGCAAGTTCATTAGAATCTCCTTTTTTATAGAGAGGCATTACCTCTGCTAGCTTAAGACAGTCTGGAAGAGTATTAATGTTATCGCCCAATGCTTTTTGTACGCACCGACAAATCGCCGGGCAAATTTATAACATCAGATAACGGTGCCCGCATCTATGCATTAACCTAATTTTTGCAATAGCTGGAATGAGGCCAAGACGCGGTCTGTTGCCAATCTGATACGTCAATTGAAAAAGTCGGCTGGCTCATAAAAAGGCCCTAAAAGCGTTCCTGTGTTCATCGATTCGATTATTAGACCATAAGGCGCTGCGGTATTTTCGAAACGGTAAGGAAAATCGCTCGGGACTTAAGTGGAAGATAATGACAAGGGCGGAGGTCGAAAGGTGTGGATGTTACATATTTGCCCACAAAAATTTTGGAGGGGAATTCCGGAAAGGATATCCGAAACGTGAAAACGGTCCGTGAAAGAGATGAAAAGAACTTAACGAAAGGTGCAATGTTTGCACTGAATATATCACTTCTTGTGGTTCAACAACTTTTCTGTGAAAATATCGTCAGTTTTTCGAAAAATATTAGATATAATATTATCCGGCTCGAAGTACCCAAAAGGTATTACTAAATACGCCATTCTTTTTCTGGTACTATCAGAGACGTTTCAGCATATATTGTCAGAAATGAAGTTGTTGAATAAATTCCCAAATTATTCGTATACACTGAAATTCATATTGGACCCAGCGTGAATCCTTGAAGCGTACCAACACACAGTTAATCAATATTAGTCATTATCCAGTCAATGTTTGTTAATACATTTTTATCCCCATTACAAAAAATGTAACCCAAAGAATTTAAGTATAAAACTCCAGTGACAATTTGTATTTAAAAAAATCTTGGAGCCATAACATCAAAAAAGAGAAATGAAAATTAGGCCAGTTGCTTTTATAATTGAAATCACATACTCTTTCCAGTTCATCAGACATTTTCTAGTAAACGCGTAATTTTTTTCATTTTTTAAAGTTGATCCTACGTATGTGTTTCAACTCAAATATGTATTACGGAAAGAGGTATGAGGAAGTTGAAAAATGAGCTATCAAATTTCAAATGGAATATTTTTAATGACAATCTAGATGTCAATTTCTTAGAAGAACGGCTTGTCCTTGCGTACACAAATGATTTAGATAACATTTTTCAACTGAAAAAAACGAAGAAGAATAATAAATCTCCAGTATCCTGTTATAGTGATTCTCTCAGTGAAATGAGGCGTAAATTGAATCAAATAAAAATAGGTGCAACTTGTATAATGATATCGATGATTGGACTTTGTATAAAAACCTTACATCAGTTTACAAACAACAGCTGACTCGTGCGAAAAAAGATGCTAATGAGGATTTCATTATGTCCTCTGGAAATAAATCCAAAGCCAGTTGGACGATCGTGAACCATGAGAGAAATAAAAACAAATTGAATCAACCCATAAATAACATCTCTTCAAATGAATTCAATGACTTCTTTGTGGGCATCGCTGAAAATATCAGTAATTCCCTGCCGAACCTATCAGAAGCTACAAAAAGTTCCCGGCCCCCTCCAAATAATTTTTTCTCAAACCGGTAACTCCCGACGAAATCCTTGAAACGGTTACTTCCTTAAAAAAATCGAAATGTTTGGATGCGTACGGCCTAAATAGCAAAATGGTAAAGGATACTATTGACTTAATTTTGGTTCCACTAACGGACCTCATAAATTTGATTCTCTCAACTGGTATCTTCCCGGATATATTGAAGATCACTAAAATTATGCCGTTCTATAAAAAAGGCTGTAAAATGTCTGTGGAAAACTATCGTCCAATTTCTGTTATTAGCATTTTTTTTTAAATTCTAGAGAAAGTCCTCAAGAAAAGACTGTCTGAATATTTTGAAATGAATGGATATTTCCACGATTCCCAATATGGATTTTGCAAAAGTTGCTTCATTGCAAGAGCTCTGCTGAAAGTGGTGGGGGAGATAGTGGAGGCTTTGGAAAACGGTCATCATACATCAGTCATGTTATGTGATCTTGCTAAGGCCCTTGACTGTGTCTCTCATAACATTCTTCTTGATAAACTAAATTTCTATGGAGTGAGAGGAGTTGCACTAACTTTCATAGAATCATATCTCACTAAAAGATTCCAGGCTGTAGAAGTGGGAAACTGCAGATCAGAACTAAAAAGGAATATGCATGGGGTGCCGCAAGTATCTGTCCTTGGGCCGTTACTTCTCATTATTTATATTAAAGACATATCACAATTTTTAGCTCCGAAAAAATGTACTTTATTCGCTGACGATACAACGCTGTTATGTTCGCACAAGGATACGGAACAATTAAAAATATTGTCACAAGACATTCAAAATAAAGCAAAACTTTGGTTTCAAACAAATAATTTACTATTGAATGATGGTAAAATTTCAACAAACTTTTCTGTACTTGAAAACAAAAGAGTCAAGCTACTGCGACTAATAATTGACGACAAATTGAGCTGGGATTGTCATATTGACCAACTGAAGCGCAAACTCTCGAGCTCACTATTCCTATTACGTCAGCTGAAACATCTTATTAATTTAGAGACACTAAAATGCATATATTTTGCACTGTTCCATTCACATTTATGGCACTATTTCATGGGGCAACTACTCAAAATCCTTAGAAATTTTCCGTCTACAAAAAGGCCTTGAGAATTATGGCAAACTGTGGATTTAGAGACCACTGCCAGCCTTTATTTGTTCACTTCAAGATACTCCCGCTGCCATCTATATATATATATATATATATATATATTTTTTCCCTAGTTTCTTGGGTTATTGGATTCCACAATTATTGATACGTGTATTTGTTAAAAGACGTTTCGTCCCGGGCCTGGGACTTCTTCAGTTTTATTTATTTCATAATTCTCTATAATAAACAATAACAATTTTCAGATTTTTTTTTTGTGACAAGAACAATTTTGTTATTTTGTATGAAAACATATCATCATTGATATGGGGGTACGTACCTGAGTGATGTGTAGCGGTCAATTTATATTAAAAGAGTTTTCCTATTTTTGGAATTTTCCACATAATGGAGTCCTATCAACATGTTTCTTGTTCTATAAGGAGGTCGGTAGTCGCGATTGCGCTGATTCAAGACATGCGCCGTTTGTGGTGTCGGTATTCAGAATTTGCATATTGTTTCAATGGGGGAGATAGGATCAACATTTAGGTTTAGTTTGACATTGATATTTTCCGTTCGTTTTAACTAGGAGTTGTTTTATTATTATGAAAGGTTCAAGAATCTAGAATTTGTTAATTATATGAGGGTGTAATAGATTTGGCTGAGGTTGTTGATGTCAGTTCTGTCGTTCATGGCATTACTATTTTTTTTAATGTGTATCATTTCTTTTAGTTGTCTTTTATAGATGTTGCTATCATTATCTAGTATTTTAGTATTTTTAAAATTAGGGTTGTGATTTTCTGAAATAATATGTTTATTCAGGGCTGTACTGTTTTTCATGTACTTGTGTCCTTTGATTCTATTCTCTAATAATTGGGATGTCATTCCAATGTACACTTCATTACAATCATTGCAAGGGATGCTGTAAATAACATTTGATTTTTTATTTGTCGGGACTCTACTTTTTAGGGTGTACCATTTTTTCAGTAGATTATGAGACTTGTAGCATACTAGTATGTCATGTTTTTTGAGAATGTTGCTTATTTCCTCTGAGAGATTGGCGACATATGGTAAGTGATAATTTTTCTGGATGTACCTTGTTTTTTTTTTTTAAATTTTGATTTATTGTAAAATTTATAAGTTCGCTGTTTAATGATTTTGTTAATGAGGTGTGGGGGGTAGTTAAAAAAAAAAAACAAAGGTACATCCAGAAAAAATTATCACCTTACCATATGTCGCCAATCTCTCAGAGGAAATAAGCAACATTCTCAAAAACATGACATACTAGTATGCTACAAGTCTCATAATCTACTGAAAAATGGTACACAAAGAACAGAATAAACATCCAATTATTAGAAATAGAATAAAGGACACAATACATGAAAAACAGTACAGCCCTGAATAAACATATTATTTCAGAAAATCACAACCCTAATTTTAAAAATACTAAAATACTAGATAATGATAGCAACATCTATAAAAGACAACTAAAAGAAATGATACACATTAAAAAAAATAGTAATGCCATGAACGACAGAACTGACATCAACAACCTCAGCCAAATCTATTACACCCTCATATAATTAACAAATTCTAGATTCTTGAACCTTTCATAATAATAAAACAACTCCTAGTTAAAACGAACGGAAAATATCAATGTCAAACTAAACCTAAATGTTGATCCTATCTCCCCCATTGAAACAATATGCAAATTCTGAATACCGACACCACAAACGGCGCATGTCTTGAATCAGCAATCGACTACGACCTCTTATAGAGAACAAGAAACATGTTGATAGGACTCATTATGTGGAAAAATTCCAAAATAGGAAAACTCTTTAATATAAATTGACCGCTACACATCACTAGGTATGTACCCCCATATCAATGATGATATGTTTTCATACAAAATAACAAAATTGTTCTTGTCACAAAAAAAAATCAAAAAATTGTTATTGTTTATTATAGAGAATTATGAAATAAATAAAACTGAAGAAGTCCCAGGCCCGGGACGAAACGTCTTTTAACAAATACACGTATCAATAATTGTGGAATCCAATAACCCAAGAAACTAGGGAAAAAAAAAATATACAGGAAGGATTCAAGAAAACTATTACAAATATATATATATATATATATACATATATATATATATATATATATATATATATATATATATATATATATATATATATATATATATATATATATATATATATATATATATATATATATATATATTTTATAATATATTAATAGTTTTTAATTTCTTCCCACGTTATTGTTATCGCCCCACAAATATTTTCTCCCTGTATTAATATTCTGATTTCGATTTTAATATACCTCTAATACTTATGTAGGCAATTCAGCTCCGGGATGGGAAGCCAATTGTTATATTGTGATATGATAATAGCTAATTGTTATGAAATAATAATCAACGTCACTGTTTTCTCGCCACGTTGCTGCCAATTATTATTACTTTTCTTACCACGATAATCTCAGTTGGTACGCCTTCGCCTCAGGAGTCGGTATTGGCAATAGAGCCACTGCCTGTTTTGATGTCACTCGAACTATTTTCAGTTCAGTGTTTATAAGTAAAATATTTGCATATCATTGTGGAAAATAAACCAAAACCTATCAAAAACAATTATTTCCTTTATACAGGAAAACGTATGTCAACCTGGCCTGCGATAAATAACTTATAACTATAAGCAATTGATAAATTTTCATAGAATAATAAGAAACAGTGTTGGATATTGTATATAACCTCACTTTTTCCTTTTGACTTGGAAGAACTCTTTTATAGTTCAATACCAAAATAAAATAGGGTTCTTCAGATAAAAAGTTACGTAGTAAAGTGATTCAGTTTGTGATGTGCACTAAAAAAGTTTATACCTGGAGCTGGAACTGTCGCTGATGCAATACCTGCCAATAATCTGAAATCCTGCTTCATCCACTCCTCTCAGGGACTCTCCATTTGCAAAGGGGCCATCCAAAATTCCCGAAATCAGCTTGGACAAGTTTGTATGTGGAGTACAAAAAGGTAATCTTATTTTATGCTATTTATTTTGTGTCGAAATTATTCAGAAGTTGAATTGGTTTGTTATTTTTGGCAAACTACTTTGTCATTTGTGAAAATATCCAATTTCCTTCTTTTCCAAATTCTGTACCTGGCTTCGTTCTCAAATTTTTTTCAATCTCCTCTCGCTTTGTTTTTCCATTCCCTAGATACCATTTCTGTTTTGTCCATTTTATTTTGAATTTTCAAAATCGCGCACTTTCTTGTCGAACTTTCACTATTTTGGTGTTATTTGAGAGAACTTATGAACTAATATATTTTACATTTCTTATAAACTGATTACAATATTTGATGATTATTATTTTTGACGTGTCTCAGTTCTTACTTTTCCACAATTTCAAATCTTTTATCTGACCTCCTGTTCCCTGTTGGCTATTGTCTAAAAGTTTTTTTCCCTTGGACTGTATGTTTCAAGCTTATAATTTTGTTGATCACATTTAATTCAGAATGATTTTGTAAATCTAGACTTTTTTGTTGTATTTTAAACAATTATAGGTTGTAATCATTTTGACGAAGTATGAAAATGATTGCATTATAGTAATTGCATATTTTTAACTATCAATATTATACAGAGGCTTCATAAAGAAAATAGAATCTCAAAAAAAATTTAAAACAATTTCTCATGAACTACTAACTATTAAATATTTATTAATTTTGTTGTTTTCTTAAGAAATTATTTCTTTTTCATCTTTAAAATATTACTGGTCCTTCCTAACATAATATATATATATATATATATATATATATATATATATATATATATATATATATATATATATATATATATATATATATATATATTCTTCAGCATCTGGTCAAAATACACAAACAAACAAAAAATTTAGTAACTCAGTCTCAAATTCACAACTATAGAACGAGAAATGCAGATTTAATAAGGACCCCTAGGTTCAGGTTATCAGTATCCCAGAGGAACTCGTTAGAATACCGACTCTATAACACTTTTTCAAGATATATGAAATCCATTCACTCGACTTTATTCAAGAGAGTACTTAAACAATTCCTATTACAGCATTGCTTCCACTCAGTCCCGTAGTTTCTGGGACATTTTTAACATTATTCAATTTAGATTTATGAACATACCCACTACTTTCTCTTCTCATTAACGATTGGGCTTTTAAATTTATTGTCTATTTCTTTCATTGCCTTTTCTTAGGTAATTTTAATTTGTTTTATTTTATCTTATTTTACTCAGTATGGGCTTTTGGCCCCAGAAGTGACCTGCTATCAATGTATTCATGTACATAAAATAGTCAAATACATTTCTATTCTATTCTTTTCTATTTAAATTTGAAAAAAACTTAAGGTACAAAATATCTTTATTCGATTACTTTTTCTACGAGTTCACCTTTATTCTTTTTAAATTACAGCCATGTTTCATGCCATGAAAGGTTGAAATGCTATGCTTATAATTATATACCCCTTTTGCTCTCGCTCGTTACCTTTTTCAGGAACACAACTTTTCTGTGCGTGATGGAAATCTTTCCCCGATTAATCCATTTCAATTAAACTTCCTCCGTCCGATTTCCCAATGTCTGGGCATCGATCCCACGGTCAAAGAAGAATCCTCGGCCTCCCATATGTCCGCTATAACGACGTACTTAGACGCGGGATCAGGAGATCGTTAAGAGATTTAGAGAAATCGTCTGCTAAATACCCAGAGATCAACTTGGACATGTCCATTGGAGTGTGCGACGGGTGCGAGGATTCCCAATTCGCGGGAGTTCGGATAATGATGTAGTAGGCCTGGATTGAAGTCGTTAAGCAAATACGGGTAGGTGCGGGTGTTTTTATGGGTCTGCACGGGTGGCTCTTTCAGAGAAAATCCATTTCAGGAGCGTGTCTACATTGAGTTCTCTTTGTCCAGAAGTCCACTCCCATGTGCCATAGTGACAAAGCTTTGCATCATTCGTGAATTTTCTGGTGGTAAATCACATGTGTTCTCATGGATTTCTCCTGTACAGCAATGAGTAGTTTGGGTTTTCATATGTCACCAGAAATCCTAAGAAGAAAAACTGTACAGCTTCGCAGATGACACTGTGGTGGTCTATACGGATTGCTGCTGAACTAACCTGAAAGAAAAATTGGACTTCCAGAATATATCAAATTGGTTCAGTCATAAATATCTCACAGTAAACTATGCAAAAATGGAATTCATTACTTTTTCAAATTACAAAATTAACTTACCTGACTGCAAGGAATTGAAGATCTCCAGTAATATCATTGAATCAACCAAAACGATTGAATATAACAGTTGATAAACAATGAAGATGATATTTTCATATCCAAAACATATCCACAATCTTGGTGTTGCGCAGGTTTTATTTTTCACAATATCAAAAATTGTAATGTAGTTAATCAGAATATAAAACTACATTTGAATTTGCAATTACACCCATCTATCGTGAGAAACCAGTGTTCGTTATTTTTCAAAATTGTTCTACATTATAAATTTCAAGTAACACCCTGCATTCGTAAATTGCCGAAAAAATATGGTCCAGTTGATTAATCCGTTTTCAAGAATTAGTCTGCTCGACAAGTTGAAAATGGTCTAAAATAGAGATACTGCTCTTAAAATTACGTGTTATAGCTCATTGGATCCAGAATAACGCCTAGAAAAATGTGCCAAAAGCGTGTATTAGCACATAAAAAATTGCAAAAGTTATAAACAATTGAAGATGGAAAGTTTTTTGCCAATATTTCATAAACTATTGATATTTAAAAAACTTCAAAAAAAGATTCTGAAAGAGGAGGAAATTTCCAATAAAAAACTCTTAGGGCCCGAAACTATATCTCCATTATTTATGATTTCAATTTAACGCTGAAAATGAGTCTCCGAGCGACATTTTTAGGTTGCGCGCGCGGCGTCAAAAGCGAGTACGACACATTAATTAATTTATTTAAGGTATAAATTTTTTTTTATTTGAAAAAACCATGGTGTATTCGGAACACTATAAATAATTTATTTCCGTTGGGAATTTTACTTTAAGTTGATTTTTCAACAAGTTAAACGATTGTTAACTAACAAAATTTTCTAGAACTTCTGTCTTAATTGTAAATGAAAAAAAATGTTTGAATTATTGTCGTAAAAATTTTTCGCTTCGTAGAGCCTTTCTTATATACATACTCAACAAGATCACGCCACAAAGTTAAAAAAATATTCAGACTTTGTTTATAATAATTTTTGTACTTGAACAAAAACTAAAAAATCCAAGTAATGTTGTTGAAAAAAAATTTGTTTTCTTAATAATCATAATTATCGTTTTTTCATCAATTCAAGATATAAATTGATTTGCAAAAAAAAATTTCCCGCCATTTGTTGATAAATTTTTTATAAACAAATTGATTATTTCAATATTTTTGAAAAAATTTTTCCACAACTTCATTATATTACAAATATTATGATTTTTGAAAAAAAATTGTTAAGAAATTATTTTTTTCCAAAAATTATTATTGACAGTCCTCTATGGAGTAATGAAAAGCAATTTTTTTTTATCAACAATTCCATTGTTTATTAACTTACCAATTTTATAAAAAATTTTTAACTTTGTTGATTATTTTCTAAATTTAAAATTTAAAAACAAAAAAAAAAGTGAAAAAAAAAATTTTTGAAATTTTTTTTTCTATACTTTGTTATATATGGTTGTTTTTGTAAATTTTGAAAATTTCAGAAAAAAATTTAACAAACTTGAAAATTCATTTATAACAAATTGGTAAGTTAATAAACAATGGAATTATTGATGAAAAAAATAATTTTTTTGTCACTTCATAGAGGACTGTCAATTATGATTTTGAGAAAAAAATAATTCCTCAACTAATTATTTAAACAATAGAAATTTAAAAAAAAAAAAAAGATTATAAACAATTTAAAATTGTTATTGAGAAAAAATTTGATTTTCAAAAATCATGACATTAGTAATATAATGAAGTTGGAAAAAAAAATTTTAAAAATTGAAAAAAATTTTTTAAAAAAAACAACAAATGGCGGGAAATTTTTTTTTTGCAAATCAATTCATATCTTGTATTAATACAAAAACGATAATATGATGATTGAGAAAAAAAATGTTTCTTTAACATTACTTGGATTTTTTTGTTTTTGTTCAAGTACAAAAATTATTATAAACAAAGTATGAAATTTTTTTAACTTTTTGTATATAAGAAAGGCTCTACGGAGCAAACATTTTTAGACAAAAAACATTTGCAATTAAGACAGAAGTTCGAGAAAATTTTGTTAGTTAACAATCGTTTAACTTGTTGAAAAATCAACGTTAAGTAAAATTTCTAACGGGAATAAATTATTCATAGTGTTCCGAATACACCATGATTTTTTCGAATTGAAAAATAACATATTTAATACCTTAAATAAATTAATTAATGTGTCGTACTCGCTTTTGACGCCGCGCGCGCAACCTAAAAATGTCGCTCGGAGACCCATTTTCAGCGTTGCATTAAAATTATAAATAATGGAGATAGAGTTCCGGAAGCTGTAAGTTTCAATGGAAATTTCCTCCTCTTTCAGAATCTCTTTTTGAAATTTCTTAAATATCAATAGTTTATGAAATATTGGCAAAAAACAAAATGCCATTTTTTTTCATCTTCAATTGTTTATAACTTTTGCAATTTTTTATGTGCTAATACACGCTTTCGGCACATTCTTCTGGGCGTTATTCTGGATCTAATGAGCTATCACACATAATTTTAAGAGCAGTATCTCTATTTTAGACCATTTTCAACTTGTCGAGTAGACTAAATACCTCACCACACGTTCGTTTTGAACGAATATTGGTCACTAGTCTTTTTTGTTAAGTTGGTAATAGCGTCAGACCACTAGCGACAGTTTTGTAATGAAATAGTTCCATTTGAAGTAAATGTTGTCTGACAAACCTTGTATACGAGTGCAAAATCTGCAAAATTTGTCTGATTGTTTCATTTTAGAGTCGAGACTAAGATGGCATATTTGGATAGTCATCTGTAAACACTAGCAGTATCACAAAACAAAATCTATTTTTGAAAAAATCCACCTTAGAGATCATACTTACTACTAACAAACAAAATGTATATAAAGACTGGCTCCCTCGATTTGAGGCAACTATTACCACATAGTGATTGAAATTTTCAAAAATACACATTAACTCAATTTTCTAGAACATTAATATTCGACTAGCCAAAAATAAAACTTGAATATAGGACCAATATTCAATTGAGTATGTTTCCCTTTTCAACGATGCTGTACCTGTTTTCGAAAGTTTATAATTCATAGAATTTCGAAATGAAAAACCTTCTGATACTTTCAAATGCAGAAACATTGACAAAAAAAGTTAAAATTGTATATGAGCGATATAGGTATACACAAAATTATAGAACCAAAGTCAAACCGATATTTTTAGTTAGTGTTGTTATATAATTTGTTTTATTTTTGTTTTTTTCCTTTTTTGTATCGTTGATATGTTTCTCTTCTTTCAAATATTTTTTCATGTAACTCATTGCCTGCATGTGATCATTACTCAAATGGAGTTTTTGTTGAAATCATTTAATCTTGTATAAGCCATGAATTATTCTACCACCCCATGCACAACTTGGACAAGTTGAAACAGTTTTATCCGCCCTGATGAACATCTAAATTGCTCCCACATTTTTGTATATTATATCTCTGAAAAGGATGAATAAACATTGCGATTATTGTTACTATACTGAGAAGGCATTATCGATCAAAATTACGGGGATATAAAAAGTAGTACACGGTAAATGAAATTATTGCAAGAAATACAACTAATCTCAACGTACCAGTCATCTCTTCCAGTGATCATTTTCTACTATTGCGGTCGACTTGATTTGGAAAATTGTGTATGATATTATCGATCCAGAGAACTAGCGGATTTTATGAATGACTAAAATAGGGAATAATAAAACATATTTAAGACAAGCTTTCTAGTGCATTTGTATAATAGCCTGTCTGAAAAATTATTTTTTACTGTACCCCAAATAAAAACAAGAACTCGAATCCTTCAAATAATTTCTCACTAAGTCTAATTTCATATCTAGAAAACATTTGAAGTAATTAAACATATTAAAACATCATGCACGTCCTGGAAAAAATATATTACAGGGGTGACATTATAACAGATTATTAAAAAAAATCCTAGAGATGAAAAACTTTTCTTGGTTTAATTTCTTTCGATATTTCTGAAATGAATTATTCATTAGTGATACTATACAGTGCTTCTCAAGAGTCCCCTTCCCCCTCTTATTTTTGGAACGATTATACATAAACAAGTGAAATTTGGAAACTGCATATTGAAGGTTGTAAACTTCCCTACTAGTGATGATAGATGACGAAATCGTCAAATATGACGTCACAAAGCCATTTTGACCAATAATTTTAAATGGAACCCTACGGCAAGCGACACCTCTTTTAAAACGTATCCAAAAAACCTATTCAATGATACTTATTTTGTTTGTGTTTATGGCAGTTTAGATGGCTCATTAGTAAACATTAAAATTTAAATTCCATTCAGTATGATATTAATTACAGATTTAAGAATCAGTATCTACTTGAAGAAATTGCTCGAAGTGACCTCCATTCACTTCCTGACAGTGAAATATCCTATTTTCAAACTCTTCTCGTACTTTTGCAAATGTGTCTGCGAAAACAGCCTCACATTCTGTAACAATACGTTGTTTTAAAACGTCAATATTGTCAGGTTCAGTGGCGTAAACCTTCGATTCAAGGTACCCCCACAGAAAAAAATCCAAATGTGTGAGGTCAGGTGATCGAGCTGGCCATTCCGTTGAACCTCGTCGTCCAATCCATCTACCACGATACTCCTCATCCGAATACCGTCTCACTGCACCGTGAAAGTGTGGAGGAGCACCATCCTGTTGGAATATTATTCCCAAATTGCCGAATTCATCTGGATTATCTTCCAAAATTTCAAGGATTAACGGTTCTATTGCGTTTTGCAACAGCTCCAGATAAACCCCCCCAGTTAAGTAAGTATTTGAAAAAAGAGGCCCAACGATGTGGTTTCCCAGGATACCTGCCCAAACATTCACCTTCTGGGGAAATTGGGTATGTATTTCACGAAACAGGTGAGGACTTGCGTCACTCCAATGCCTCACATTCTGTGTATTTACATTTCCATTTAGATAGAAAGTACTTTCGTCACTAAAACAAATTGTTTTGACATAGTCTGGCTGTTGGTTAATTTTAGTTTCCATATTTTCACAAAATTCTAGTCTTCGGTCTGGGTCGTCGTCTGAGAGTTGATGAACCATTTTTAATTTGTATGGATGAAATTTGATTTTTTCAACACCCTGTGTACTGTACTTCGACTGACTTCACAGGTAGATGCAACGTGAGTTGTTGAAGAAGTAGGATTAACTATTACTTCTGCCAGTATATCAATTTTTTTCTCATCAGAAATTTGTGGTCTGCCAGATCGTTTCGCATCATTGATACTACCCGTTGTTTCAAACTAACGAAGAAGCTCCCTCAAATAAGTCCTCGAAACGGGGCGATCGGAAAACCTCTCATTAAAAATGCGTTCTGCTGCATGAGTATTTTGTCCAGTTTCACCAAGAATTAGGATCGCTGCTACTTCATCACCTAAAGCACGTACCATTTAGCTTCTTGAAGCACTTAAACGTTCGGCTCACAACAGCTTAACAAATTATTAAAATGTACAAAAATATTAAAAGTACCAAAAGCTGCTAAAACAGTTAAACGTTTGATCAACAATACACAAATTATTAAATGTACAAAAACTTGGACAATTACAAAAACGTCGAATTAGGGAGACTAACAAAAACGTCAGCTTATTTGACAACTATCCAG
This sequence comes from Gonioctena quinquepunctata, assembly GCA_018342105.1. NCBI lineage: Eukaryota > Metazoa > Arthropoda > Insecta > Coleoptera > Chrysomelidae > Gonioctena > Gonioctena quinquepunctata. Next base: position 45,118 of record JAFIRS010003418.1, read on the forward strand.
AGGCGGAGCTTGTATTTGGAATTTCAGTATTAACTGATTTATCATTGAATAAGTTTTTTCGATACCTTTTAAAAAAGGTGTCGCTTGCCGTAGGGTTCCATTTAAAATTATTGGTCACAATGGCCTTGTGACGTCATCTTTGACGATTTCGTCATCTATCATCACTAGTAGGGAAGTTTACAACCTTTAATATTCAGTTTCCAAATTTCACTTGTTTATGTATAAACGTTCCAAAAATAAGAGGGGGGAGAAGACTTTTGAGAAGCACTGTATATATATATATATATATATATATATATATATATATATATATATATTGATCCAAGAAATGTGATTGAGACATCATTTCATCAATTAGTATACATAATTTATGAATTTTTTTGAAAACAATATCAGATAGAGCAGTGTTCATTTCTCCTGAGAGATATCCAAAATTCAGAGTATTTTACGACATATGAGTCATTTTTCCTGAAAATAGCATCACCCTGTTCAAGGAACGAATTGACGTATTGATTATTCAACTCAAAACCACAACACGGTATGACTAATCACACCCTATACCAGTGTAATTTGAACGAATTACGTGGGGATGGCATGAAGAAATGACCTATGATTCATTGTTTGAAAGGGTTTCCCTGAAGACATATTTCCAGGAGAGGTTTGTAGTCTTAACGTCGTTGTGTACAGGAAAGGTGTTGGATTTCTTTATAAATGGTTTTTTTTCGAAGAAAATACCCAAGCGGTTGTGCTTCCAAACTCTCACAAGATTAATTTCTCCAGTTACAAAAACATAACACTTTAAAGTAATTATCACTGATTAGGGACACGCTATATCTTTCGCGGTTATCTATATAATGATTTAATTATACAAACGATCAACATCAGTAATTATTACAAGATACTAGAATTAGATTTAATGGTGGGTACTTGGTCACTACAGGGTGAGCAAGAGAAGTGTAAAAACAAATCTCATACACCAAAAAGTATACAATCAGCATTGGCTTTTTTGAGAATGGCAACCTACAAGAGTAGTCCCAGAAGTACCTGAACTAACAAATAAAACACAAAAAAATGCAAATAATATTTTAATTTCTCTACAAAATTTTCTTTTAGCTTGATAGACTTTTCTCGAGCTACTCAAAATAGATATCAACCTCTGCATTGTTAGCAAATCTCTCAACCTCGAGCCATTTTTTCAAGTTTGGAAACGGAGGCTGAATCTGGCGAATAGGGAGGGTGAGGAAGCAATTCAAACATCAACCTTTTTGGCACCGCGATAATGGATTGATGAAACAAAACTTTTTTTTCCTTTATTTCATCACTTAATCGTTGCCATAAGATCGCAAAAAGCTCGCCCTTTATTGTTTTTCTTTTCTGAAGATAATAAATGAAAATTGTCGCACGCGCATCCCAAAAAACTGACGTAATGAACTTGCCTGCAGATGGAACGGTTTTTGTCTTCTTTGGGGCTGATTCTTCCGTTCCAGTCTATCGTTTTGACTGTTCCTTCAACGCATATTTCATCTAAGGAAGGTTATGAATCGACGCAAAAATTCGCCTTTATTGCTGTGAAACTTTGCCAAATGCTCGATTTAATACTCATGACGCAATTTTTTGTTCCAGTGTGAGTAATCGATATTTCCCTACCTTTGTTGTTGTTGTTGTGAAAACTAAACAGAACTGGTCCCAGAATGGATTCCTGAGGCACTCCCATCTGCACTAGTTCCATATCTGACGTTCCGACGTGCATTACCATTATCAAATCTGAATGAAAAACATCGATTCCTATCGGTGAGGAACGAAGAAATCCACGTCCAGACCATAGCCTTCCATAAAATTTAATAATTTTTCGCAGTCAGTAAAATCCATCAGATAGTTGTAAACAGTGGGTATAGCACTTCAAGTTGCTTGCCAGATCGAAAACCATGGTGCATAGGTGTCAAAATTCCATGCAAGACAATGAAATTCACTAATCGTTCCCAAAAAAACACACTCGAAAACCTTTGAGAGTTGCAGGGGTGTAATTTCACATTTTTTTAAACAGAAGTTACTTTTCCCAGTTTCAAAGATGTTCAAAAAGTGCATTATAACATTGAAATATTTTAATTAAGATAGTAATTGCTTTGTTAATTATGTACAGGGCCCTCGTCACTATAATAAAATAATTCATAATAAACCTTTTTAAAAACAAGCCTCTATTCAAATGCCCCAAGAAGTAAAAAAAAAAATTGCTTTGGATGTGTGTCGATCCCAAAAACCCCGACATACCAATTTTGAATAGAAACGGTCCATAATCACAAAACTCGTCCACCATCTTCAATGTATGAATTTTGACAATAAATTCATAACGTCTGACCCCGAAAACCCCCACATATCAATTTTGAATGGAATCAGGCAATAATTACAAATTCGTCCGCCTTCTTGGATTTATGAATTTCAACAAAAAATATTCATAATCTCCGACCCCGAAAATCCCCACATACTAATTTTGAATAGAATCGGACCATAATCACATAGATCGTCTGCCATCTTGGAGCCGTCATTTTGATTTTATGAATTTTGAGAAAAATTTAATGAACTTCGACCCCGATTCCAATTTTGAATCGAATCGGGCCGTAAACACAAGTCTCGTCTCATCAATAGTTGAAAAAATAGTGTGAGGATTAAAATATATTTTGCTATTTTCAAAGAAGTTCGAGTACAATATGACAAACTATGTTCTATAGAAGTGCAGATCTGAATTAAAAATTGGCATTATGACAAAGTACATTCCGCCATTTGCCAGGTTAGAGGAAATTTTCCACAAAAATATTATTACATTCATAATGACACTCGTCTGTAGTCTCTATTGACTATTTAAATTGATTGATTATCTGTTTCTGGGACAGTAAGCTATACTCACTCTGTACACACTAAACATTAATTACACTTTTTTATATGCAGTTCAACGACCGTCACTAATTCCGATCTTAATTGTTATTGTCAAGCGCAACTCATGTATGCAGCAGTAATAATAATAATCACTACGATTATCCCAACATGAAAGCTTCATTAGGTACTATAAAAAACTATTAATTAGAAAAAATGATTGTCATCGTCTTTGTGGCTGGTATCGACGCTGGACTATTACGGTGAGAATGGGTAATTAGAAACAATTTGACGAGAGTGTAGGATTTGCTTGACGGGTTTGACTAATTGATAATAATAATACAGAAAGGAGTGGTTGCACATGAAAAAACATCCCCCAAACAAATTGAGAAATCCACACAACTTTCTACTGTGCAATATGGTGTGCCTCAAGGGACAGTTTTAGACCCTATATGTTTCATTATATATATGAATGTCATTCTCACCTCACAAACTGCCGATGATATTATAAGCTTCGCAGACGACACAGCAATATTTTATGAAAATGAATCGTGGGGGATGCTGAAAAGTGAAGTTGAGAATGATATCAGCATGACGATTTTTTTTTTTTTTTTTTTTTATTTCTGGTTCCCACGAAAAGGGATATCCTGTAATGTTCAGAGAACATCGTGGGAACCTAGGGAAAGAAGGTAGGAGTTGGTGTTCTTCTTAAATTTCTGAAGGTTGTATGCCTCGGGGAACACCTCCCTAGGCAATGAGTTCCAAAGCCTCGCTGTTCGTTGGATGAACGAGTCTTTGGAAAGTGATGTTCTGCAGGTCTCCAAAGTGACCACGAAGGGGTGTGATGACTGAACTTGACGGGTTGATCTCGAAGAGACTGCCAAAGCAGGAACGATTGTTGATATTTCAGAAGAGCATCGCCCATGAAAATATCTATAAAATAGAGACAAATCGACAACTTTTCTACGGTGTTCCAGACAAGTGAGCGAGTTTGTAAGCGAGGCATCACCGACGAGACGAATTGCCCTTTTTTGGACAGAATCCAATAGCCTCAGGATATGTTTAGGTGCCGCACTCCAAATATGGGAACAGTATTCCAGGACAGGTCGGATCTGTGCCTTATAGATCATAAGCAGCTGACTGGGGGTGAAATAGCTCTTGGCACGAAACAGAAGACCAAGTTTTTGGGATGCACTTTTGGCAATGGACCTCACGTGATTTTCCCAGGAAAGGTTATTGCTGATAGTAATACCAAGCATCGATATGGATGGCTTCAGTGGTATGGTTACTCCTGACAAAGTTATGTTAGGCACAGTGAGATCGGCTTTTCTAGAGAAAAGACATGCTTGTGTTTTGTTTGCATTGAATTCTACCAAGTTATTAGATCCCCATTCGAGAATTGTTTAATGAAAAAAATAACGATCAACTACGAAAAAACATCGTTTCTCACATTCGCCTGCTACTCTTCCCACCTCCCAGATTTTAACCACCTGGAAATAAAAAATTCCGACAATGTTATTCAATTGGATTCTTCTGAATTTGTAAAATATTTAGGTGTATATATAGACAAACATTTGAGATGGAATATTCACATAAATAAAAAGGTAGGAACCCTGAGGAGTACCCTTTATAAGTTCTTATATTTCAAAAATATATTGAATACCTCTCAAACGAAAACTATCATACACTAGTCGAGTCGAGATTGACGTATGGGATCTTAGGTTGGGGATGTATAGCCAGCAGTCTCTTTAAATTCCTGGACGTACAAAAAAAAACTGAAAATTTGTTTCAATTAAAATCGGACTTACTCTTCACCTACTTTTTTCTGAGAGTAAAACATTAGATCTCAGGCAATTATTTTACCTACATATGTCTGTGAACCAATTTAAAAATAAAAGTCGTTTGAGGCATATTAATCACAGATACAACACTAGGGCCAAACAGGAAAAAATATTCCGCACTGAATATTCATTCAGAACAATTGGTCAAAGAGGATACACTTACCTGAGCATAAGAATATTCAACAGCTTTCTCAAGAACATCAAGGAATCAACATCGATTTTTTCATTAAAAAAAACAAAGAACCATCTCCTTCCAACAGAAAGGAGTTATATCCACAATGTAATAGAACCGAATATTTGAATAATTCTCAACTTATTAGTAGAAATTATTAAATATCTAACTCAATTGTTATCATTGCTATTATTAGGAGTTATTAGTTATTTAGTATTCAGTTTATCTAAGTTCCTATTCTATTATCTAAGTTTCTTATTTCTTCCCTATTCATATCACTTTTACAAATTGTGAATCTAAATCAACAATATTTCGAAAATTACATAGACTTTTTAGACCACGCGCTGGCTTAGCCTTAGTGGTATATATTTGTTCATTCGTATGGTATAGCTTTTCGAATGAGTAGCTCGATTCTCTTTTTTCATAATATATTTCAAGACTATTTCTTGTCAATCAATATGTAATTCTTAACGAATAAATATTATTATTATTAAAAATATATTCCATGTTTCATTGTTTCACATCAAACCGTACCATTTAGATCCGCACTTATACTCGATATTTCAAATGCATATTGTGAAAAAACGTTAAAACGAAATTCTAAAAAAATAGGATGGTTGAAAAGAGAATTGAATTATCTGTTCAACGATGTGTCCCCTCCACCGCGTTATTTATCGAGCAATCACAATGTTTTTAATTTAAAAAAGTAGTATCGGTGACATCATTCAAAACAGTTTTTGTCCCATTTCAAAAGTTGACAGAGGGGGGACGGTAAAAAGCCGCACTGTGGAATATAAATTGCGTACATTTATTGGTAATATTGTTAATCCTATTTATAATTAAAAATTTACTGCCGGGGGTTAACTTCGGAAAGCGGTTACCGCAATCGTGCTGTGAGAGGTCTAGATTTCGATCTTCATTCAATTTGAGTACTTTCATGAATTCAAAACGCCACCCTCGTCGGGAGATCCGCGAACCCAATGATGCACATGTACTCTTAAGGTCCATTCCTGCACTTTCAAAACACCCCCGAACGCCTTATCTCACCCTTCGTGTACAAATCACTCTGATTATTCAAGTTTTTGTGTTAAATTACTCCTGTTGTGTTCTACGGTTTCCGGTGCTAGAATTAATTTTACTTTCTTGCACTCGATTGTTCGGTTCGAAGGTAGGCGATATTTCACGTGGCCCCTTAAAGGATATTAATGCCAAACAATATGTACTAATTGTGGTTTGTGTTGGGTCACGCGATATCTGAGGCGCCCTTTGTCTAGGGCATCGCCCGCAGATTGTGAATTATTGAATTGAATTCTGAACGAGTAGCATAGACGTGTTTTAGTTCCTTGATTGGAAATTCTGAACGGAGTTGTGGGTTGAGTTATACCCGTGGTTTTTAATTTTTTATATCTCTTGACAGTTCCCATCATTGAAATAATGAAAATAATGTTTAAATTTAGTATTATAACGTTAAATATTGATTTGTTTGATTCAAATAATGAGTTTATTTCAAATTGGGTCAGGAAAAATACTCAAACCAAAGTATCTTATACTTTGTTTGTGGAATAACCCCACAGATAGACATCTAAGAGGGTTAGGTCAGGCGATCTAGCTGGCCATTCAATGTTCCCTTTCGTCCAATCCATCTATCACGGAAATAGTTATTTGTGCAACCAGTTGGAAGAAATAGTTTCCCAACGTGTTTCACACAATGTTTTTTCTAATTTTTAATATGATCGTTTTCAATTAAAGTTAAAAATATAAAAAAAATTAAGAACACGCTTTTAACGCACTAAAAAGTAAAAAATAATTTCATAATTCAACGACTATGCCAAAACGCATGAACAGCTTTTTGGTTACGTATCTTTGAGAAAAATAATACTTTTTTGTTTATACACCCCAAAACGGCAACTTTAGGAATAAAAAAAAACCCTAAAATGCTACTTTACGAACTGAATTTTATTCATTCATAAAACATAACTGAACATTAATGGGTGTTTATAAATACTATAAAAACTATGAACCGATGACATTTTGCCGCAGAAAAACTAGGAATTTTTATTTTTTTCACAATAAAATTTTCAATGGTTATTGTTGCGGTAGGTACAATGATGACTTTTACATTTTCTTTTTTCGAACAATCGCAAACAAAATAATAGTAAATTCAAACCAGATATAATCCACTTACAAGAATATACGAATAATGGTTTAGTTTCGATTTTCACACCCAAACCTACATACATTTATTGGATGATAACAATTTATATTTCGTTTATTCCAAATGTCACTTACTATTTAGGATTACCACGAAAGGGGCGACATCTAGCATCCACAATTCGAATGTCAAACTAGAGGAAAACAGGATTATGCTGTATACTGAATACATTTACAATTTTCTTTCAAATTTGGAGTATGTTTCTGAATGGTTGTCATATTTACTTACAAGTTTATCAAATTCAACTATCTATATCTTCATAATACGTTTCTATAGTTGGATCCTGGAAAAAATGTCTGAGAAACACAATTAGAGAACATAACAATGAACGCAAATGTTCTTAATTAGTAGTTGACATTTGACACGTAAGCTTTCGACAATTTATTTTGTCTTTATCAAGGCTAAAAAATAAGAATGGTTGAAAAATACATGTAAAATGTCTATCATTTTACATGTAAGTTCATACCAATTTTTCATATTTGATATTTTTCAACCATTCTTATTTTTTTGCCTTGATAAAGAGAAAATAATTTGTCGAAAGCTTGGAAAAGTAGAGAAGAGTTTTTCTTTATATAAAACCAGAATTTTAAAATTACTTTTTACTTTTTAGTGCGTTAAAAGCGTGTTCTTCAGTTTTTTATAATATAATTTATTTTTTACTTTTTAGTCTTATAATAATTCCAACATATCATACCAATTTAAATTAAAAAACGTTTGTCTGGTGTGGGGTTTCGTACCCACGCTCCCTTCCAAGAACTAAACTTGTAAGGATGTCTACAAGTCGACTAAAATGTCAGCTGGGGTCAATATCACCAATTGTAACTAATCCATCACCAGTTGCGACAAATTTTACTTTTCGAAACTGGTGATGAAAAGTAAGACATTTGATAACGTCAACGAGTTTTGAAAAGTGTCACTCTAAATGTCAAAATTAGAAAAAATGTATTTTTGTACATTAGCCGTGTTTTGGGGCCATTCTGCTTGACATTTTTTTATCGAGATTATGGTTTCTAGTTGGAAATGGTGCAATTAACTCTGGCACCAAAGTACTTTGCAATAACTGAAGATATCTATTCTGGGTTAAATTTTCATCAAAAAATATCGGGCCAATAATTCGATTTCCAATGATTCCAGCCATACTTTTTCTCGGTGTTGAGTATGCTGCTGAACAATCAATCGTGGATTGTTTTCAGCATAATAGCGACAGTTTTGTCCATTTACATAAAAATAAAAATAACAATTGCGAAACATGGTGCTTGTTTAAAGAATTGAAAGACAGTGCAAGTAAAGTAAAAATGGCTTCACCAATATCCAATCCGAAATAATTTGCCCGCCATCAATTAGATTCATCAAGGCCTCTCAAAATTCCATTTCAAATTCTAGCAACCTTCGCTCCATTTTAAAAGACCTAAACTCCTATGATTTTTGAATTTTTTAAACCGCTTTGTGACACAAATTATGTTCGCAAGCAATTCCCTGACTGGAGATATTGGACTGTCTTGATACGTGAGGGGAATAGATAGATAGAAAGATTTGCATTAAATGAATGAACACTTGACTTCAGCTAATATTACTTTGAACCAAGAAAATAGTCGATTTGAAATTTTCAAACAAACAAAAATGTTTGACTGAAATAAGATTATTATCTCTGTTCAGATGAGTTTCCATAAGAATCATTTTCAAGATGAAACCTGGATATTGTTTTATAAATTTTCAAGATAAAACCACGTTGAGGATGAGATAATACCGAAATGGATTTCACCTTCCTCAGTGGGTAAATGAATCTGATGAAAGAAAAAGTGAGTGAAACATATACGTTTTGGCGCACCAAGACATAATTTGGATTTTTGTACAGTGGATACTTTTACTGGGCTATTTTCAATCAATATGTTTTGGAATATTGTCATATCAGGAAAATGAATCCAGAATTCACTTTTCATATCAACAAAAACACATAAAGATAAACTTTAGGACCTTTATTGCTTTTTCGAAATGATTTGAGTCCAAAAGATATATATCTGATTTATCGAGTTTTTCTCGATGACATACTGTAAAATCATACTCATCAAGTGGTACGAGTGATGATGTTTTCGTATTGCAAACTATTTATATTATAATCATAATGCAAAGAAAAACAGAAAACACTTTGAACAAACTGAAAGCGCTGATCTTCTAGGAAGCACGTCAGCCGTGAGGCTCTAAGAAATATTTACTTTTCGAATAATTACGTATTTTCTGTCAAACTAACGGGAGTATTAATTAAGTTTAAAGTTGAACGCTCATTTTCATAATCACCAACTTGTAGTCCCAGGCGAGCGAGCAGCGTTTAAGTGAAGGCAGAAAATGTAAATATGCATGGAGGATGAAAACATTTATCACTCGAACTCGTTGGCGAGTTCCGAGACAGATAGGGTGTTGCTCGGTGTTCTTCTGATAATTTCACTTCTCGGGTATTGATAGTTCCAAGTGCTCATTTTCATGTAGAAAGACAAGAATAAAAATTATAAAAAAATTTGAGACAAGCCTTTATACAAATTCACTGAAAAGGAAAAAATAATTGCTTTAATTGTTTGACCTAGGATATTCTGTGAGTAGCAGATTCAAAAGCTTGCCGCGCAAGAATACCTATTTTATATTTGCGGCAAGCTTTTGAATCTGCTACTCACAGATAACTAGGTCAAACAACTAAATACATTATTTTTTCCTTTTTAGTACACTTGTCTAAAAATTTTTTAATAATCATTTTCATTCAATTCTTTTTAGTTATCCATGAAATTCATCATCTCATTGAATTCTGACAAACATTGATAATCTCCGACCCCAAAAATACCCACATACCAATTTTGAATAGAATCGGGCCATAATAACAAAACACGTCGCCATCTTCAATTCATGAATTTTGACAAAAACATCATGATATCCGACCCAAAAAAAAACCTCACACTCGTCGCCATTCTGCAGCCGCCATTCTAAATTCGTGGATTTCATACTAATTTTCAATGGAATCGAGCCATAATACCAAAACACGTCTCATTCATAAATGTAGACAAAAACATCATAATGTCCGACCCAAAAAAAAACTCGCTCACAAATTCTGAATGGAATCGTGCTATAATGTCAAAACTCTCGTCATCTTGAATTCGTGGATTTTTACAAAAAATCATGATCTCCGACCCCAAAAACCCCCACATACCAATTTTTATTGGAATCGGGCTATAATCACAAAACTCTTCGCCATATTGAAGCCGCCTCTTGAATTTATGACCATAATCACAAAACTCGTCCCCCATATTGGGGCTGTCATCCTGAATTTATGAATTTGGACAAAAAATTCATAATCTCCGACCCCGAAAACCCCCACATGGCAATTTTCAATCGAATCGGACCATAATCACAAATCTCGGCCTCCATCTTGGAGCCGCCATCTCAAATTTATGAATTTTGAAAAAAAATTAATTATCTCTGACCCCGAAAGCCTCTCCATAGCAATTTTGGATCGAATCGGACCATAATCACAAAACTCGTCCCTCATCTTAGGGCCGCGATCGCAAATTTATGAATTTCGGGAGCATACCAATTTTTAATCGAATTGGACCATAATCACAAATCTCGTCCTCCATATTGGGGCCGCCATCATAATTTATTAAATTTTGACAAAAAATTTAAAATCTCTGACCCCGAAAACCGCCGCATACCAATTCTGAATCGAATTGGACCATAATCACAAATCTCGTCCTCATCTTGGGGCCGCCATCTCAAATTTATGAATTTTGAAGAAAAATCATAATCTCCGACCCCGAAACCCCCACTTACCAATTTTGAATCGAATTGGACCATAATCACAAATCTCGTCCTCCATCTTGGGGCCGCCATCCCAAAATGTATGAATTTTGACAAAAAAATACATAATCTCCGAACCCAAAAACCCCGCATACCAATTTTGAATCGAATTGGACCATAATCACAAATCTCGTCCTCCATCTTGGGGCCGCCATCCCAAATGTATGAATTTTGACAAAACATGCATAATCTTCGACACCGAGAACCCCTGATACCAATTCTGAATCGCATTGGACCATAATCACAAATCTCGAATTCTGACAAAAAATTAATAATCTCTGACCCTGAAAACCCCCGCATACCAATTTTGAATCGAATTGGACCATAATCACAAAACTCGTCCCCCATATTGTGGCTGTCATCCTGAATTTATGAATTTTGACAAAAAATTCATAATTTCCGACCCTGAAAACCCCCACATGGCAATTTTCAATCGAATTGGACCATAATCACAAATCTCGGCCTCCATCTTGGAGCCGCCATCTCTAATTTATGAATTTTGACAAAAAATTCATTATCTCTGACCCCGAAAACCTTCCCATAGCAATTTTGAATCGAATCGGACCATAATCACAAAACTCGTCCCTCATCTTAGGGCCGCGATCGCAAATTTATGAATTTCGACAAAAAAATCATTATGTCCCGCATACCAATTTTTAATTGAATTGGACCATAATCACAAATCTCGTCCTCCATATTGGGGCCGCCATCCTTAATGTATGAATTTTGATAAAAAATTCATAATCTCCAACCCCGAAAACCCCTGCATACCAATTGTGAATCGAATTGGACCAAAATCACAAATTTCGTCCCTCATCTTGGGCCGCCATCCTGAATTTATGAATTTTGACAAAAAATTCATAATCTCCGACCGCAATCCCCCCCCCATAGCAATTTTGAATCGAATCGGACCATAATCACAAAAGTCGTCCCCCATCTCAAGACCGCGATCGCAAATAAATGAATTTCGACAAAAAAATCATAATCTCCCGCATACCAATTTTCAATCGAATTGGACCATAATCAAAAATCTCGTCCTCCATATTGGGGCCGCCATCATAATTTATGAATTTTGACAAAAAATTCATAATCTCCGACCCCAAAAACCCCCGTGTTCCCGCCGCCCCTGCATTCTGAGGGCCTACTCATCTACCACACACGGAGGGTGCGAGGGTGGACCTAGACGCTAAGCACTACACTTCATGTCGAGAGTCGATCACGTTCACATATGTATTTACCATCTATACAGTAACCAGACTTTTCTGTTTATTGATATTTCTTGCGTTTTAAATAAACCAGTGAAAATCAGTGCTCAATATCTCTACATCATACAGTCCACCATTACAATCGAATTCACCCCGCATACCAATTTTGAATCGAATTGGACCATAATCACAAATCTCGTCCTCCATCTTGAGGCCGCCATCTCAAATTTATGAATTTTGACAAAAAATTCATAATCTTCGACCCCGAAAACCCCCACATAGCAATTTTGAATCGAATTGGACCATAATCACAAATCTCGTCCTCCATATTATAATCTCACCAAAAACAATTATGCACCCCTGATACCAATTCTGAATCGCATTGGACCACCATCATAACTCATGAATTCTGACGAAAAATTCATAATCTCCGACCCCGAAAACCCCGCATACCAATTCTGAATCGAATTGGACCATAATAACAAATCTCGTCCTCCACCTTGGGGCCGCCATCTTAAATATATGAATTTTGACAAAAAATTAATAATCTCCGACCCCGAAAACCCCCACATAGCAATTTTGAATCGAATTGGACCATAATCACAATTCTCGTCCTCATCTTGGGGCCGCCATCCTTAATGTATGAATTTTGACAAAAAATCCATAATCTCCAACTCCGAAAACTCCCGAATACCAATTTTGAATCGAATTGGACCATATTCACAAATCTCGTCCTCCATCTTGGGGCCGCCATCCTCAATGTATGAATTTTGACGAAAAATTCATAATCTCCAACCCCGAAAACCCCTGCATACCAATTGTGAATCGAATTGGACCAAAATCACAAATTTCGTCCCTCATCTTGGGCCGCCATCCTGAATTTATGAATTTTGACAAAAAATTCATAATCTCCGACCGCAATCCCCCCCCCATAGCAATTTTGAATCGAATCGGACCATAATCACAAAAGTCGTCCCCCATCTCAAGACCGCGATCGCAAATAAATGAATTTCGACAAAAAAATCATAATCTCCCGCATACCAATTTTCAATCGAATTGGACCATAATCAAAAATCTCGTCCTCCATATTGGGGCCGCCATCATAATTTATGAATTTTGACAAAAAATTCATAATCTCCGACCCCAAAAACCCCCGTGTTCCCGCCGCCCCTGCATTCTGAGGGCCTACTCATCTACCACACACGGAGGGTGCGAGGGTGGACCTAGACGCTAAGCACTACACTTCATGTCGAGAGTCGATCACGTTCACATATGTATTTACCATCTATACAGTAACCAGACTTTTCTGTTTATTGATATTTCTTGTGTTTTAAATAAACCAGTGAAAATCAGTGCTCAATATCTCTACATCATACAGTCCACCATTACAATCGAATTCACCCCGCATACCAATTTTGAATCGAATTGGACCATAATCACAAATCTCGTCCTCCATCTTGAGGCCGCCATCTCAAATTTATGAATTTTGACAAAAAATTCAAAATCTTCGACCCCGAAAACCCCCACATAGCAATTTTGGATAAAATCGGACTATAATTACAAATATTGTCCGCCATCTTGGAGCCGTCATTTTGTTTTTTTCTTCAATAATATTCCATAATGCATTGTCACCAGAATTATGAACACCTGCCAAATTTCAAATTAATCCGACGACTAGAAGTCGGTTAAAATTCAGTTGCAAGATTTGACCCGAACATACATACATAGATTTGTTTGAAAATATGAACAGGATGTTCATAAAATCAGGTGTGGAATCATCTGCGACTGATAGATAAACTTTAGTCACTATCTTCCCTTTTCATACATACATAGTTACATACATACAAACATTGCAAGTTAAATGAAAACTTGATACTTTTAATTGAGTATGGCAGATAGTTTGCGATGCTGCATCGGTATGGCATACAATTTCTCCATACTTTGGCCGTCTCATGCATAATATAAAACAAGAATTAGCTTTGAGCTCATTCCCCAAGAGCATCGATTTTTGAAATATTCAAAAAACTGCGCAGCGCAACCGACATCTGCGGGCTGCCGCCATACTTGCGCTGTTCGATTATTTATAACACTGGCTTACTTCTCAAAAAGTTTTAGCTTTGAGCTAATCATACGTGTTTTTTTTGCTGGCTCTTATAACTGTTTCTCAACGGCGTGTTATATTCTAACTCTCTTTGAATTGGGTCATGTTATATATATGAATTAATTTGGCCGTGGCTATCATTCCGTTGAACGGACTCGTTACCTCTGAACCTTTTATGAAACCGAGAAAAAAACTACAGAATATATAGATACACATAGGAATTAATTATAATTGTTCACACTGTTTGCGTCATTGGTAACGAAATGGAGGAATTCTCCTCAAAATGAAGCGCTTTCCCGTATACCATTGAAGCATCGCTATTCGCCAAGGTACGGAGGGAATTTATCCACCTTCGCACGAAACAATCAATCCCCGCTAGGCGCAAGAAAATAAAATTAATTCCCTCTCCGGCACAGAGCACCGGAATAATTCCGGCACAAAAACATCGAACAATCAGAGTAATCTGTGCATGCGGTACGTATATTTGTTCAAGCGGCACAGATATGACACTCTAGAAATATATAGGATCATATCGGATCCCGTTGAACGGGAACGTAGCACGTTAATTCCTACGTATTGTCGTAATACGCTGTTTTGCCCAGATTTCTCGTCGCTCTGTTCGGAGCCGTTCATGATGAGAAATACATTACACGACGGTCTGTATTTGCACTAGCTGAGATTCCATTAGGATATTGCAAAACAACTAGCATGGTGATATAGTTGTATTCAGATTGGTGGGCGGAACACATCTGTGCGATGGGAGATTACTCAGTGAAACCCAGTGCGGGTAAACTTTGATGCTGAGGAAAAATCACCCGTTACAGAGAAATGTTCATTTTTTGAGAGTATGGTGCAGTAATCGTAATACGTAATTTTATCTCTTAGTTCTGCAACTATTTTGTGTTATAAACTATTGATGAAAAAACTTGATTGCTTGGGTATTGTTGAGGTTGCATTGGAGTGGATGATTGATTACCTTGGAAATAGACGACAAAAGTTGAAGTTGAATGATATAGTATCTAATGAAATAGGTTGTAGGAGTGGAGTTCCACAGGGAAGTGTTCTGGGTCCTCTACTAGTCCTTCTCTATATTGATGACATAGTTGGAATAGCGGGAGAGTGTGGTATACATCTCATTGAGGATGACACGCTCATCTATTATTAATGTGAAAAAGATTATAGACTCATCAAAATACTGAATGAAACCTTAGAGAATATTTATCGGTGGTGTTGCTCTAATTTCCTCGAAGTCAATATTAAAAAAACTAAATTTACGATTATAAGTAGTATACAAGATTACAAAAAGTTCTGTGAAATTTTGGATAACAAAAATGAAATTTAAACTGGCAACGATATCATTGAAATAATTGAGCAGTTCAAATATTTAGGGGTTATTGTTGACCGGAAACTGAAGTTCAAGGAACATGCAAATAATGTTATTAGGATTATATCATTCAACATAAATTATCTATATAGATGTGCTAGATTTCTTACCCAGTGGTCGTTAATGGTATTATACAATACTCTCATCCTACCACATTTTAATTACTGCGCAACAATTTTAGTCTAATTGAATCTGAATGAAATCAACCGATTTCAAAAATTGCAAAATCGTGCAATGCGCATAATATTAAAATGTCCCAAACAGACCCAAATTAAAAATATGTTGAGTACATTGGACTGGTTACCGCTTAGAGTATATTGGCAATATCAAACTTTTATCTTTATTTTCAAAATAAAATCCGGCAATGCTCCTTCATACCTCCAAGAAATTGTTAAGTACAAGTATGAAGTGCATAATTATGATACAAGATCTAGAAATGATTTTTCAATTCAGATGGTATCAAAAAAAGGAACAGAAACATCTGTATTTGTTAGAGGATTGAAAATCTATGATCATCTTCCCCTAGTCATAAAAATTTTTTCTACACTTGTATCCTTCAAGAGTAATCTGAAAAAACATCTGTGTGACAGTCTCTAATGAAGGAAATATTTATGAGTTTCGTACCTGCTATATAAGTCAAAAATTTACTTATAGTTTTTTTATACTCTACTTTATCACATGTTGTATATGTTATGTGTGCATATGAGTATATTATTTATGATAGCTTATTTATTGACTTCATATTATATTTATTGACTATGTGGTATATCAAAGTGTATATATGAGTATGCTATGTTATTTTATTTATTGACTGAATTGACTTCTTATCTAATTATTAATTATTAAGTCATTTATTGTATCAAATGTGTATTAGTCATTGACTAAATAAAGGATCTAACGGATCTCTATATATAAAATAAAAATTATAAAAAAAAATTAATACAAGCTTTTATACAAATGCACTAAAAAGGAAATAGTACATTGTGTATCTAGTAGTAAAAGCAATACGTTCCCGGACGAGAATGTAAATTGTCGGCCGAGGCGTTAAGCCGAGGCCAACAAGCATTGAAGTCTGGGAATGTGCTTTTACTACGAGGTACACATACTATTTTTTTCTGAAATTGCAATCAACATTATCATAAATCAAGGAATTTTTATAAATTCAGAACAATTTTTTATTACCATCCCTTTGCCTATGAAATTGTTTAACTACTTATTTGCCAAACAACAACCAACCAAACAAACTAGCAATTGAATTAGGTAAAGCGTGAAATGATGACAGAGAGATGCACGGCTGCGTTTTGATTACTTCTTCAAAGTAATATAATGATCTTCGATAATTGTTTGTTTGGCGCCGACTCAAAATCAGTTACTCACAGTAGTTTAGAAGCTCAATTATCATTTAGACTAGCAAGATTCATTCTATTTTTTGCTTTTCAGTTGATTTTTTCGTCGGTTTAATTTTTTGTTAAAAAGTTTTTTTGATACATAGTGGTAGTTTCATCTGAGCTGACACTTTATCATAATTCTCAAATATTTAATATGAGAAGCTGAGGGGATTTGTATGAGTCCGTTATCAAATACTAGTTGGCTGTATGTTGGAAGGGTATTGCTGTAACATGTAAGGGGTAGGAAAGAAGTTTGTTGAAAGTTTGTGGTGAGTAGTCGGTTTTGAATTTTTTTTTAAGGCAGTTGGAAATGTGCCAATATCAATGGACTTGTTTATTATATAAGTTAGGGGGGTCGAAATGAGATCTGAATGTTCTCTCAGTATCTCAGATTTTATGTTATCCAGTCCGGGGGAGCTTTACCTGTTTTGAGCGATTGAATAATTTCTTGTACTTCCTTCGTGGTTGCGGGTTCTATGAGTAATGAGTTAGGTATTAGAGTTGTTTGTTTTTTCGTTGGTGGAGCTGGAATAATTTTTTCTGCGAATTTTTTGCCTACTGTAGCATATTGGTCCGCAAAGTGTTCCTCAAAATCTTTTTGTCTGTTAGATCATGATTTCAGATCATTATGGGATTGTTTTCCGTTTATGATTTCAGATTGTCAAAATATTTTGGAAGGAATTCTGCAATTATATATAACATTTGTTAGATCAAATTCAGATCATCCCGATATTATTGTTTTTTTTATTTTAGTTCATTTTGATGAAAACTTCTATTCCATCTCATTTCATTGCAAATAATGTGTTTCCACCAATATAGACATTTACATAAATATCTTTCAAAATTTTGCATCGGAAACAATCAATCAGGCATGTTCATCAACAAACTCTTCTTGTATAAACGATTCTGTGAGGAATCCAGTCCATCCAGAGACAGTTGAATGAGCAAACCTCTTTGGGAATTTCTATGGATCCCCTTGTTTCTACGCTAATGGAAACCATCAATACTCGCCTAATTAAATAACAGCCCGGTGATTTCCAAGACGTTTCCTCGGGGCTTCCTGGAAATTGGAAACAATGTCGAAGCGAACAAGGACTCCTTGACCCAAATTCGGGAGTGGGTTGCGGGCGACAAGCAATCGAATCAAGGATAAATATTCTGATGGTCCCCTTATTTCAGGAGCGGTTAGATAATTGATGAAACACTGAAATTACTCCTAAGATATACAGTATATTATTTGGAAAATGACTCATATAAAAACGAATTTTTCGAACAGAAATGCTCATCATTTCATTTAGATTTGTTACTTTTGTCGTTGTAAACATCTATTCAGTGAGATTTGAATAGATTCCATTTATTATTCGAAGGTATTTTGATATATTTGTCTGAAAGTCTCATGAAAATACTAACGAACACGCCTCGAAAATTCAAAAATTGAAAAAGATTGTTCTGGTTTTCAGCAAAATCATCTTATTTTTCATATAGATTGTGAATTGTGGATGTTGAATAGGTGAAAATCCAACACCTTCCTGCATCTTATCATAACCGTTTTTCGAATTGTTACATATTTCATTCGAAATAGGAAAAAAAAATAAATATTGGTTTTTTGTACATATTCTCTCTCACTGGCATTGTAATCGTTGTAGTGGAGTCGATGAACGTCATGGTCCTCACGACGCACACTTCCATTAGTTAACAAATAACAAAATAGAAGACGTAAGGATCTGTCGAATTTCGATTTGTTTCTGACATAAATGTTCATTAATTTATACGAATTTGTTATTTTTGTCATTTTGAACATAGATTAAGTAGGAATCAAGGAGTTTCCATCTATTATTCAAGGGTATTTTGATATATTCGTCAGAATATTCGATGAAATGAGTAACGAAGCCCTCAGGTAAATTCAAAGATTGAATCAATTTCTCTTATCTCTCACTGGCATTGAAATCGATGAACGTCATGGTCCTCAAGACGCACACTTTGATTTGTGAGCGAATGAGATAGTCTGAAACATCAAGAAGTAAGGATTTGTTGAATTGCGATTCGTTTTTGACAGAAATGCTCATCATTTTATATGAAGATTCTACCTTGAAATCATGAAAATACTTACTGACTTTGAAATCTCTGAAACATCTCTGGGAGAAATCTGGATTCTTGTAGCATTTTTACTATCCTTTTAGTTTTTATTTTATTTTCTTCTCAATAATCAAAGGTTTTTCTGTCCGTATTCTCTTTAATTCAAATATGAATTGAACAAAGATTTTGAGCTTAACGAAAAATAATTATTTTTTTCTGGTTCATTAAAATATTCTAGGGCATCCCTAATTCAACTTTATAAAATAACAAAAGAAAGGATAATCAGTGATTATTTTTTTGTCTTTAAATTATAATGTAAACTAATCAAATTGAAGGTGAGGTCGTTTGCAAGCCTTTATTTGAGTACCTTATGTATTTCTTCCATATAAAAACAATTTGTTTTCTATATTCCTTTCGGTATTATCATTGATTTCTACGGGTTATTTTCTACCCTGTTTTACTGGACTAGCCAAGCCATTTGTACCCAACTGAACCAATTTTCTACGAAGAGCATTATTTGAAACAAACATTTTCCAGTAAGGCCGTTATTGAAACCCATTTGAGAAAACTGTGAACTATAAATTCAGTAAATTGGTAGAGAAATTATTTTTCAATATATCTCATTTCCCAAACATCTTTTAATAACCTTAACTTCATGAATCTTCCATTCATTAAAGTGCCATTAATAAAAAAAAACGTATTTCCCATTTTATTTGAATCTCTCGACCAAATTAAATCGGGACAAGAATAGGAGGTACTGCATATAACATATTGAAGAGTTACATGTGAAGGTGGAAGTGATGCATACCTATCAAGGATGAAACGAATTCCGAATTGATATGATATGGAGTACCCCAAGGAACGGTGTTAGGTCCTTAATAGTTGTTTTTATATACCAATGGTCTGCATTCTCTGGATATGGGTTGCCTAAAGTTCAACTTTGCAAGAATATCACGAGTGAAAAAACTGATTACAGCAAATACCTAGGAATAAGTTTTTTTTATATTTTAACTAGATCAATCACGCATATAACTTCAAAAGTTCTCGGCTTAAGCATTATATCTGGAAAACAAAAGATACAGTGAGATAGATCTTCTTGAAGGAAATTCTTCAAATATGGGGCAGTTTCCAAGTTTTTTAAAATATCTTTAGTATCACCCACTCACAAGAAGGGAGACAAATTCCCACTAATGAATTATAGATCCATGGCACACATGTTGTTCCAAATTTTGTCAAAAAAACAATATTTAGAAAAGCTTATGACATTCATTTTTTGACGGCAACATCACTTCCTGAAACTTCCTACAATTTTCCAAGTTAAATGGATGTTCTGTACATAATGCAGGCATTGTGAATAGTTGGCTAAAACAAAATTTCCCCAATCGCTGGATACGTCGGGAAAGTAGTTCAAGTGGATGGCCATTTAGATCGCCTGATCTAACTTTGTTCGAGCAGAACTATGCACGCTTGTGAAGGAATTGATATACCGGGTGGTCCACTCACGACTATCCACCCTCAATAACTTCCAGAAAAATAATTTTACAAAAAATCGCCGGGCCATGTCGATTTTTGTTTGGAGGGGGACACCTTTTGACCAGGAGAAGATATGTTATACTTCAACCCCCCATTCCCCAGAGCAACCCTCTCTATAATTTTAATAGGAAATGAGGGTCAATTCTGATACTAGCAGTGCAAAATTTTCTGAATTTGAATGAGGCGTTCTCGAGGTATTCGAGTTCAAACGTTCAAAATGATCTCCTTTATTGTCTCCCAGACAGTAGTACAGTTCAGTCGTAATTATCCACCGATTGTCTCATTTTATTTGCTCACCGAGTACACGTTTCGATTTTTTGTTGTCAACATGATTGTCAAAGAAGAAATACTAATCTTTGAGAACCATTTTTTTGTGAAATGTTGATAGTGTAGAATCGAAAAGTGACCACGTATTTCAACAATTCTATTTGTATCGCGATGGTTTACACAAAAGACAAGAAAGTTGAAATAACTTTTATTTTTGCTGCTCAAAATGAGTGTGCACGAGCAATAGCTCGGATTTTCAATCTGAGACACGAAAACACAAGTGAGTATTAGGAAAACTGGTTATAGAAAAAGGTTTTGGTATTTTTTTATCATTCTAGATATATCTTGGATCTTAGGTAAAATTCCGTGAGACTGGATCAGTCGCCATTAAAAAAAAGAATAGGAGAGATCAAATAGAAGTTTAAGGACAAGTTGCAGTTGACCCAACTTTGTCTACACCGGCAACTCAGTAGCATAACAGGCCTAGACAGAACAAGACTGCGCTCCAGAAGACCTCCTATGAGAACTGCCAGGGAACTGCGGACATCCGATTCCAACCCTGCAGACCTCTGGGAACAGGAATGGAGAGAAGCCTGCCCAGCCCAATGCCAGAATCTACCATGCATAAGCCAAAAGCCACCTGCTTACGAACAGCCCCGCAAAATATGGTCATCCATAAACAGAATACGCACCGGACACGGAAGGTGCACAGACTCGCTCCACAAGTGGGACAAAACACCATCTGCAAGATGTGACTGCGGAGCGGCCAGACAAACCGTTCACCACATCATCACCGAATGCCAGAACAGGGCCTACGGAGGTGAGTTCAATGACTTCCTGATGGCGACCAACGAAGCGATCGAGTACATTTGCCAACTAGATGTTAGCCTATGAGCAATAATATGTGTTGTTTTTATTTTTGTTGTATACATGTGCTACTGTACCATACGATGAATAATAATAATGAATGAATAATAAATAACAGGCATATCGAGAACATCCATAATGAGGGTGCTGAAATTGCACAAATTTCATCCGTATAAGTTACATCTCCACCATGAACTGAATGAGGATGACTACGACAGACGATCTGAATTTTGCGAAAATGTAACAAGAATGATTCAGAGGAACCACGGATTCATTGAGCATATTTGCTTCAGTGATGAGTGTTCATTTTTTTTGAACGGGTTAGTGAACAGACACAACTCTCGCTATTGGAGTCAGAACAACCCTCACCTACTCAGAGAAGAGCACACACAATGGCCTCAAAAGTTGAATGTGTGGGCAGGGATTCTGGGTAATAAAATCATTGGCCCAATATTTATCCAAGGTGATTTAAATCGTGCGGTTTATTTGGATATGCTGCAGAATCTGATGGAACCACTTATTTTGGATGATGTTAACACGGACCTTGATGATGATGGTAATCCAAATCTATTGGCAGATAACATTTATTTCCACCTCATTTCCTGTTACAGGGGAGAGAATGGCTATCCCAAACTTTTCCAAACAAATGGATAGGTCGTCGAGGTCCAATAGAATGGCCAGCACGCTCGCCGGACTTGGCACCCAATGATTTTTTGCTTTGGAGTCGTTTGAAATCCATTATTTATAAAACTCAACCTACTGACCTGAACGATTTGGAGAGAAAAATTATAACTGAATGCCAGGCAATTACCAGAGAAACAGTTCCAAAGGTGCAGCAGGCATTTGACAATAGACTCTACTACTACTGTCTGGGAGTTAATGGTAGTCATTTTGAACATTTTTTGTGAATAATTGTTTGATAATCTATTTCGTATAATTTATTTACTCACAATTTACCAATGTACCCTTTGAACTCGAATATCTCAAGCACGCCTTCTTCAAATTCAGAAAATTTTGCACTGCTAGTATCAGAATTGAATAACCTTCACAATGATGTATGACACGACCCTCATTCCCCATTAAAATTATAGAGGGGGTTGCTCTGGGGAGTAGGGGGTTGAAGTATAACATATTCCTCTCCTCAAATGGTGTCCCCTCCAAACAAAAATCGACGTGTCTCGGCGATTTTTTGTAAAATAATTTTTCTGGGAGTTATTGAGGGTGGACTGTCGTAAGTGGACCACCCGCTATACTCGTATATGATGAATTCGTTGACTTCACTGCACCAATATGAATTCGTTCATAAAATTTAGTGTTGCAGTAGACTTTTTGAATTGTTTCTGTAGGATGTTGGGGAGAAAACAAACTCTTTGTACGTACTATCAATTCTACAGTCTGTACGTATTTTCAGTGATAAATGAACTCATTGCCATCTCCAAATATTTTTAAAGATGGGAATTTTATTATATTTACTGAATTACGTGAACAATCAATTACGTAAAAATAGCAAAGCGTATGGATGGGCCAAAACATACGACTTTATGGCACGAAAACCGAAAAAACGGCCGTCTTTCTCATCCGCATTATGTAAGAGCCCCATACAAGACGCCCCAGGTCGTAAGATTACATGTCTGAGAAGCCTCAATGGCCGGATTAGGGTTGCAGGGTTGGTAACCCCGAACGCTCACGTTGGCACGACTGGTGTCATCTCTCTCCCTCCCTAATTGGATGACTGACGTCTTATTCTCTGCTCGTATCGTATATCAGTTATTAGTTTTCTCCTTTCTTATATCTTATTAACTCCATAATCAACTTAGGTGACTTTCTTTCGGATGTTGTTTTGTTTCGGTGGCGTTTTTCTACTTGGATTATAACGAATTGGAGCTGATGGCGAGAATTAAGGTTGATTTCGATATCTTGTGACTAATGCAGGCTTTGCATTGTATACGTGTGTAAGATTTGTTTACTTTTTGAAAAGACGTGTATCATTTTTTGAGGATTACCACCACACATCTGTATGTTCAAAATAGGGACGAACTTGATTTTATTGTTTTGGTTTGAATTGAATTCATGTTAGAATATGACATAAAATTATTCTCTCAAGTCAAATTTCAACTATTTACACGCTTTATATCAGCTTCACTTGTATGTTTGTTTGTTTGTTTGTAACCGACTCTTTTGGGCGCGATTTTGACCCACTTCCAGACGTCCGAATGATGTGAAATTTGGCAGACGTACATAATTCCGGTGACAATGCATTAAGTAATTTTTGTGTGAAGAAAAAACAAAATGGCGGCTCCAATATGGCGTACGAGTTTTGTGATTATGGTCCGATTCGCTTCAAAATTGGTATCTAGAAGTTTTTGTGGTCGGAGATTATGATTCTTTTGTCAAAATTGAAAAATTGGAAATGGCGGCTCCAAAATGGATGACGAGTTTTGTGATTATGATCTGATTCTATTCAAAATTGGTATGTGGGGGTTTTAGGGGTCGAATATTATGATTCTTTTGTGAAAATTGGAAAATTCAAGATGGCGGCTTCAAAATGGCGGCCGAGTTTTGTGATTATGGTCTGATTCTATTCAAAATTTGGCATGTTGGGGTTTTTGGGGTCGAATATTATGATTTTTTTGTGAAAATTGGAAAATTCAAGATGGCGGCTTCAAAATGGCGGCCGAGTTTTGTGATTATGGTCCGATTCGCTTCAAATTTGGTATGTGGGGGTTTTTGGGGTCGAATATTATGTGTTTTTTGTAGAAATTGGAAAATTCAAGATGGCAACTTTAAAATGGCGGCCGAGTTTTGTGAGTATGGTCTGATTCTATTAAAAATTGGTATGTGTGGGTTTTTGGGGTCAAATATTATGATTCTTTTGTGGAAATTGAAAAATTCAAGATTATGCATGTTTTGTCAAAATTCATACATTTGGGATGGCGGCCCCAAGATGGCGGCCGAGTTTTGTGATTATGGTCTGATTCTATTCATGAACAGTTAGTGGAGTACTGTTTTGAATGCGAAATTTTTAAATGGAAAAATGTTATGTGGCGAATATGGTAATGTGTTGAATGAAAATTTAGTCTTATTTTCATGGGTTTTGTTGATCAGTTAAAATCAACTTTGAAATGTACTGTTTCTACGGCTACCCAAAAATATGTCCATTGAATCAGTGTAATTGATCATTAATTCCTACACTGTGACACGTGAAAAGAAATATGTATCATTCTGGTAAAATCTGGGATATATTGATTCTCGAAAACTTGTTCTTCATTTATATCTTGAACTCAATATGATCTAATGTGAAATGAAACTGATTCATAGAATACGTATTCTAATAATAACTTTTGACATTTTCTATCAATTTCAATGAGTCTCATTCTTCAATGGCGGCTGTAGGGGGTTCAAGCAAACATGGACGAGTTGTCAGAAAAATTTCACTCCCATAGTAGTCTAGAAAAAAGTGTGAACTTGCCTATAAATTATTCATTGATTGGAAGAATTCAACATCATTCTCCGAAAACGTGTTTGTCCTTTATGGAATCAGTATTCAATGTATTCGAAACCCGAAACTGAGAGCATTAAAAAAAATCAGTTGGTTATCGACCAAAAAAATTAAATATATGTACAGTAAGCGTAGAAGATGACGAATTCATGATGACTAAGGTATTTATATAAACATATACATTGCGGTCCATGTGTGATGGTTGTCCTACAATAAATTCATTTTTAGTGTTATTATGTATATGTTTAAAAAAACCTGAAACAGGTCCATTTCTATTGTCAATTTGTCAATTCACAGTATGAAAATTTTACCCCGTTCCTGCACCCCCTCTGAATTATGAGCACCCCTTAAAAAATGTTGAAAGAGAGGGGTTCGTGTGGCTGCTTGTTCGAAAGGGATTTTCATTCTCTGTTCAGAAATATCAAGTTTTTTCAATTTGGTGCAATCATAACTGAGAAAACTTATTTTGAAAATGTAGAATTTTTATACTTTACGTAGAATGAAGGAAATAATGTCACATAATGTTAAGGGAGTATTTTTCAATTTATTTTACAATTAAATTGAATGTTCAAAATGACCACCATTCACTTCTTGACAATGAGCAAGTCGATCTTGGAATTATCGTATTTTTTTTTTTACCTCAGGGGTTATGTTTTGTTAATTTCTTCCGTTATCCTAACTTTTATATCTGCAATATTGTCTGGTCTATTGAAATTTTTGAATTCAAATAACCCCGTAAGAAGTAATCGAGAGGAGTCAAATCGGGGGATCTAGGCGGCCATTCAATCGTTCCACGTCTTCCAATCCACCTATTGGAAAAAACTTCGTTCAAATAATCTGTAACAATACCTTTGTGATGCGGCGGAGCTTCGTCTTGTACCAAATTGGTGTACGTATTATTGCATTTGGATCATCAACATCAGGAAAAAGTCTTTTTAATGTAAGCTCTGTGAAAAGTTCATGAAAAAATCTAGATAAACCTCACCATTAACTGTGCATTCATAAAAATAAGGGCCCATAATTTTGTTGTTAATGATACCAGCCAAACGTTCACTTTTTTAGGATATTGTGTTTGAGCCACACACATCCAATGAGGACTTCCTCTGCTCCAATATCTACAGTTTTGTCTATTAACCGTCCCATTTAAATGAAAAGTATATTCATCAGAAAAAACAATTTTGTTTATTAACTGCAAATCTGCTTCCATTCTGTCCATCATCAGTTCACATAATTGTTTCCTTCTATCAGGATCATCCTCGTTCAACTCCTGAACCCACTGAACTTTATAAGGTATTTTTGAACGCTTTATATTAGCTTCACTTGTATGTTTGTTTGTAACCTATTCCTTTAGGCGCGATTTAGACCCACTTTAAACGGTCAGATTTCATTCAAACTCTGTAGATTTATCGAGGACCGATGACAATACACTAATTTGATGAGATTATTCCATTTTTTTATTTGTAAAAAAATAATAAAAATACAAACTTTTATAAATAAACCAAACTGAAAAGTAGGAAATAAATAATAGTTCGAAAAAACTAAAAAACATGCTTTTATAGAATACCAAACTAAAAAATAGAAAATAAGAAAAGAATGTATTTTATTTGAAAAAATTCGTGGGGTGCATGGTATCGCCTCGGCCATGGCAACAATTACCTGTGATCTGAGACATTTCTTACTTTACTGCCCTAGGTGTGTAATGTACTATATTATTATTGATACCATGCACCCCACGCTTTTTTTTAAATAAAATAAATGTTTTTCTTATTTTTTATTTTTTTAGTTTGGTTTTCTATAAAAGCGTGTGTTTTAGTTTTTTTAAAATATTATTTATTCTCTATGTAAAGCTCCCAATATCGATGATTTACTTCATTGTCGGCGGCAAGTTGTCTACTTGTCATTTGCTGATTTTCCTCAATCGCTAGCAGTACATCTAACTTTTTTCCCCATCCAATTTAACATTTCGACCTGGTTTTTGAATAGTTTCACGGAATTTTGTTTCTATTTTGCTAACTGTAGACTGTGAGACATGTTGACCAGGGTATTTATTATTAAACATTTCACAAACTTCCTTTTGAGTTCTTGTTTTATTACTGCATCCAATCATAATTAAAATGTATATTCTCTGGGTTTCGGATAAATGAACCAAAGTTAAATCAAATACACACATAAACATTTTTCAATACACTGACGTATGTCAGCAACTTGAAAATATCAAAATAACAGTAGTCTTCTAGATTGACATTACATTATTTATGTGGGTTTTGTGAATAATTATTTGGTGTCTTGAACGACTTTTTCCTCCTGACGTTTAGCAAAACAGATAAGAAAATACCTGATTATTTCTTATGGGGTTATTAAAAATCAGAAGTTATTTCAGACAATATCGCAGACAGTTACATATGTTATACTAATAAAAATAACAAAGAATCTGAAGGTTAAGTATTCAACTGTTACATGATACATTACTTTCGTTTTCATAAAAGAAGATGATAAGTCAGATTATTGATGTTAATGAAAATCCTATTTTTACCCTGTACTTCTTAAGTAATAAATGAAAACGAAAATTCTAATGAATGTATTTATTTACACTTCTCTGTTATTTATACTCATCCTCCGTTTTGTACACTCTCAATCAATCAATAATTCATTGACAGTTTAAATAATCCAAAGACAAAAATTGCCAAAAAAATGTTTATTGCTTCAACAACTTCTTGCGATATTATTATTTGTTATATACTTAGCCATCATTTCGCCTTCTGACAGATTGTGTACAGCTTTCTTAAGCCGTAAATAATATTAAACCGAAATCGCCAGAACTGTTCCTTACAACTCCACCTACCTAGACTTCTGGCAATCATTTTACGCAATTTCTACAGTTGAAAACTATAACTACACGCAATTTTAGAGCTGCAAGATGTTATTTTGATTAAAAATTAACGCGTTCGACCAAATTCATGAAAATATATTCATTATCTATTGAGTATGATACATCTCGTAATTTATTATATACAATGCATTTCAATCTGTATTTCAAAGATAAAATGGGGAAAACCCCGTGTACGACCCCGTGAAGAGGCAGTAGGAAGTCGCCTCGCTATGTTCTGTGATACCCTATGTAAAAATAAATTATTTCAAGTCAAATAAAAGCTATATATCCCTTCCTCCGATTCGCTTCGAAGAAGATCTGTAATTTGATCAAGATAGAACAATTTAAATTTACGGATTATACTTTCGTTGAACAAATTAGAGCTATTTCCTGGGAAAAATACGTCAAAAAAGCAGGTTCAGAGAAATTTTCAGCAACCTCTCTGTGAAAATGCTGTTTTGTGTTTTGAGGGGTTGTGAGAGTGAATGTTCTGAGGCAATATGTTTTGTGGTTGATTTGAGTGTAATAAAAAAGAAAAAAAAAGAAATTTCTGCATGATCCAGCTCGGGATTGAGCCCGGGTCTTTGTAGTATAAAAGCGAGCATTCATTCACATGAGCTACTAAGTTTAACAGAGTTAATAAAGTGTTTGAAGTTATTTGAAGGCCGGATGGCGCTCTGGAAGAATCTTTAATCGTCCGCCCCCGCTTCCCTCCCTGGAACTGACTTCTGCCTGTAGAGCTACACACTTTTCAGCTAGTAAGGAAGGTTTCTATGTGAAAATTTCCATTACCTTATCATTTTCAATTTACGTACCCAGCTCTCCGTCTATTAGTAATCACCAGAGGAGAAAAATAGTTTTGAGAAACGGTTGAAATTTAGTGTAGAGATTCAACAAAGGAAAAACTTGTCCCTAAATTTCAAGGCCAAAAACCAACGTTTTTTCGGTACAAGTACACTATATCACAAAATTACTTTCCTGGTCGTTATATTCATTCATTCCTAGGGAATCATTAGCGAAGTATTATTTCTTGAAGAATTCTCAATACATTGTGCAAACTATAATGGTAAAACTTTATAAGCGGGTTCCACAATTTCATCAGCTTTTCCATTTGATCTCAAATTCGCCTCACCCTGTAACATCCCGACTTTCTTCATTGTTGAATTTAATTAACGAGAGGCATCCTAAATGCTGCTCTCCCGCGCCTGATTCACTGGAAGCTTAATGTTTTAATTTTTGCGGTCCATCATGCAAAAACTACTTAAATATTTCATTAACGGGATTCTTCGGGAACTCTGAACTCGCTATCTCTATGAATAATTCATTGGATTCTGCTAAAATTCGAGGACTACAATTTTATAATTCGTCGGGGACATTTTAATGAAGATCCTTGGCGGTCTATGTTCCTCTGATGATGGCTAAAATGTCGTGTATTACGAACAGTAATGAGGGATGAATAAAATATGTTTTTTGATAGCTTTCATCACCCGAACGAGCACGGCAAGGATCTCAAAGTGGAGGGATGGTTTTAATAATTTCAAAATATTCAATCCTTTTACTACTACATTTATTCAATAATAATTTTTCTAATTCATCAGTGTATATATATATATATATATATATATATATATATATATATATATACAGTGACCGGCAGAAAGTACGCATTATATGGGAAATTTCAATTTGGAAAAATACATTTGTGACAAAGAAACTCATCAGTAAATCCCAAGAGTAATATTTTGAATAATATTTTGTAAAGATTCACCAGCTACTTCTATTTTATCCGAAGAAAATTTTAAATCTGTGGATTTGCCATGTGTTCAGCTGCTTCATAAGAGGTCACAGAAATATCTTCAGGACATTATAATCCCGATACTGTTTATTATTGACAAAGAACCATGTATCTACAGAATTTTAATATGAATTTTTATTAGAACAAAAAATTGATTCAATTTTTCACATAATTACATTTTATAATAAAATTATAAGCTGAAATAATTATAAACCAAACAATTTAATGCATACTCGAAAGTTTGTAAATGTCCATTACTCGACGTGTCTACCCTGAGTTCAATACATGTAGTTGTTCGGGATTTCATTTCTCTGGACACATTTCGCAGCATTTGTGGTGTAATGTTATTGATACATTGTCGTATTACTTCTTCTAAATGGTCGATATTACGAAATGGCCGATGTTTATAAACCCTAGTTTCAAGGTACCCCCCATGAAAAGAAATCCAAAGGCGTCAAATCTGGGGATCTTGCAGGCCACGGGTTTTCTGAATATCGTCCTATCCATTTATGAGGAAAGTGTTCGTTAAGCCACGCTCTGACTTCAAGGGTTGTCCGTCTTGTTGGAAAAAAATATATCTCCTTCTTTGCAGCGGTAATCCATGTAAGAAATCAAAAAACACATTATTTAAAAACACTAAATAATTTCGTGAATTAAGGTTGCCCCTAAAAAAGTAAGGTCCAACGATCTGTGTATCTAATATGCCGCACCAAACATTAGTTTTGGAAGAAAATTGACTTTTTGCCTCTATCTTCCAATTTGGGTTCTCATCAGCCCACCATCTACAATTCTGGGAACTGACAGTACCGTTTGATGTAAAAGTCGCCTCATCAGTAAATGAAATGTTTGTAGGAAAATGTTGGCATTCTTCAATTATGCTTTGGAACCAAAATGAAAAACCTAAGCGTGCATCAAAATCTCTATCGAGTAAGGTGTGGATGAATTTTGGTTTGTATGCACGAAATTTTTTATTCTTCAAAATTCTTCTTATGGATTTGTTCCTGCCTCTCCGATAGTGCCATCCGTGGATTTTCTGTGACCGATAACAAATCATTAAAGGTACCTTCCTCATTAGTGACGGGCTTACTATGTGGAATTTTGTAACGATTTTCTATACTGCCTGTAGCTTTAAATTTGTTTAAAATACGCAACACAGTAGATCCATGGATATTCTTATTTGGATATCTAGCATTGAATATATCTGCTGCTTCTCTGGAACTATGAAAACGCTCACCACATATTAAGACGAGCTCAATTTTTTCTTGCAAACTCAGCTTTTCTTGGGGCTTCTCTAATTATTGTTAACACACAACAAAATGTAACTTTTACAATGAAAAAAACTATAGAATAAAGACGATAAAAACACCTGGATAAATAATAAGACTACTAAATCGTTTGACAACTCTTAATAACACATTGTCATTATTAGTCAATTGTTTCATGGCCTCTTTGATCATGAGGAAATCTGTCGATGCACGCATCAACAATGATTAAATTGTATGATTCCAACAATTTGCCAAAAATCAATTTATTTTTTGTTTGAATAAAAAATTCAATTTGAAATTATGTAGATACAAGGACCTTTATTATTAATGAACAGTATCGGGATTATAATGTCCTGGAGATATTTCAGTGACCTCTTATGAAGCAGCTGAATACATGGCAAATCCATAGATTTCAATTTTTTTCCGAATAAAATAGAAGTAGCTTGCGAATATTTAGAAAATATCATTTAAAATATTACTGTTGGCCTCACTAATGAGTTTCTTTGTCTAAAATGGATTTTTCCAAATTGAAATTTTTATTATGTCAAAAAATTTATTTTTATTTTTTTATCTCAGATTTTCCTCAAAACTTGTACATAGCTATAAAATAACGTTCTGAACAACTTTTTCGAATAACATTTTTCGATATTTTCCCAACTAAGTGTGTTTTAAAACATAATTTTTCATTTTTTTAAATTTCCCTCCAAACACGAAAAGACGAACGGCACTGTACAACGTCTTTTCGGGTTGCTTCTGATGCAGAAGCGATTGCACATATCGATATTCGTCAAAATTTATTAATAAAAGAATTTCCCATATGATGCGTACTTTCTGCCGGTCACTGTATATATATATATATATATATATATATATATATACAGTTGAAGAAATCAATCAGAAATTTTTGCGCAGAGCAGAGCACTCGGAGGACACTTAAAGCGAAATCAAATGGAAAGTCATCTGGCGGTTCAATCAGCTGAATACTCCCTGTGGCACTTCCCTGGACAAGAAGTTACATCTGTAGGCAAGATATTTCGAATTCCTTCAATAAGATTTCATTATCAATACCTTCAAATATGATTTTCCCAGTTCTCCGGGAGTATCCCACTGCTGAAAATTCAAATCCCACTCCTGCCACCAATTCCTATTCATCAAATCAAAGGGCTGAATTCGCTTCCCCTGAAGATTATTTTTTGAATTATCCACAGTTCTAACTCCTCAATAATTCCCACAACCTCATAAAATCATAAACTGTGGAAAATAATTGTATTATTTCTCTCACACAAACAGCATCAGAATACCGTATATTTCCTCATAAAAGAATCATTCCGAAAGCAATGCACTGTCCCAGATATACAGATCCCTGTAATATTCAAGAACGTAGTGTCAGAGACTCCCTCTAATATCTCTCCTGGGAAAGACTTGCTGTAATACCATAAATCCAGGTTTCATAGAAGCGCGTGAATTGTAAACGAGTGCCATGTTTTATTTAAACAGCATCCTACATATTCATACAGCGGAAGAATAGGGTTTGCAAAACCGACCTCCATGCATGTTGCAAGTACTTGATCTAGGTATTAGGTCAAAGATCTCCATTGGAAAATAATAGTGGTCTTGATAATTGTGAATATGTTCTTGTTATATTTTTTGATCTAACACGGTCTTTCGATACTAGAAAGAAAACTGGAACGATTAGGATTGCAGGGATCTATAAAGGATTTGATAACTTCCTATGTAACCGGAAGGCAATTATTTGTTGAATTCGAGAACTATCTCTCTGACCAATATGATGTACCCCTCAGGGCAGTATCTTAGGACCACTTCTATTTTGTTATTGTCAGAATACAGTATTGTGTTGTGTAATTCTGAAATAAAAATGAACAGACATTAATTTGTTTGAAGGTTGTAGACGATGTGGTAACTTGATTACTATCGTTTCGGGTGTCCATCGTCTCAATGTATTCAGAAGGTTTTCACGACGTTTCGAATGCTTGTATCTGCAATCGTCTTCAGATGAATACTGACAAGTTTAGGTGCTACTTACCAATTTATATGACTGTCGGCGCAATGATGCGTGCAATTCCTCCATGTATAGCGGTGCGTGTAATTTCGCGCGGTGTGGTGGTGCGTGAAGTTTCGCGCCTCTGCAGCCGGCCAGTAAGAGCAATCAGGGGTTTCCATACGTTCTTGATCTCAACGCTTGGTTGACTAAAGGCGTTATTGGCTTCGATGTAGGCGGCCTCTTTGAACTTTCGTTTGAACCAATGCTCCTCTCTATGTAGAACACTTGCGTCTTCCCATAGAACTCGATGGTGCTCAGTCCAGGCGTGGTCAGCGATTCCCGATTTTGATGTTTCTCCACGTTGAGTCCATTTCTTGTGCTCATCCAATCTTACCGATAACGGTCTCTTTGTCTCTCCAATGTAGGAATCTCCGCATTCATATGGAACTTCATAAATGCAATTCTTACTGATTTCATTTTTGTTGTCAGGTTTGGTCTTGGTCAGGAAGTTCCGTAAAGTACTGCCGGATTGGAAGCAGCTCTTGATGTTGAACTTGTTTCCGATCCTTCTGATCTTCTCGGAGACACCTCTGATGTACGGAAGGCAGATCACTGTGCTTTGTTGTTGTTCTTCAGATGTTTCCGTTCTCCGGAGTTGTTTCAATACTTCTTCTAGGAGTTTCTTGGGATATCCATTCCGATGGAGGTCCTCTCTGATGTGGTTGAATTCGGCATCTAATGACTCCACGTCGTTGCATATGTGCGTTGCTCTCTCTACCAATGTTCCACGATCCCTCTTTTCGTCGAACTCGGATGGTTGGAGCTGTAACTGAGGTACTGCCCCGTATGTGTCTTCTTTCTGTAGACGGACGTGCGGATTTCATTGCCTATTCTCTCAACGTTCACATCGAGGAAGGGTAAGGCACTGTTGGTTTCCTTTTCCATCGTGAATTTGATCGAATCCCTGATTCTGGTAATTCTTGAGAAGAAATCCTGGAGATGTTTGTCTCCGTGATTCCATATAATGAAGGTGTCATCCACGTACCTCAACCACAGCTTTGGTTTGTATTCTGCCTTCCGTATAGCCAATTCCTCAAACCACTCCATGTATATGTTGGCGATGATTGGAGAAAGGGAAGATCCCATCGGGAGTCCGTCGACTTGAGAGAAGAATCGGTCCTTTTTCCTGGAAGTATGAGTTCTGTAGGCAGCACTGCAGTAATTCCAATATTGCGTAGGTAGGAAAGTCAGTCCTCTCGTGCAGCTGGTCATCCTCTTCGAGTTTCCTTCTGATGTTACTGAGAGATTCCTCTATAGGGACGACGCAAGTGTTCTACATAGAGAGGAGCATTGGTTCAAACGAAAGTTCAAAGAGGCCGGCCACATCGAAGCCAATAACGCCTTTAGTCAACCGAGCGTTGAGATCAAGAACGTATGGAAACCCCTGATTGCTCTTTCTGGTGGGCTGCAGAGGTGCGAAACACCGCGCGAAATTACACGCACCGCTGCACATGGCGGAATTGCACGCATCATTGCGCCGACAGCCATATAAATTGGTAAGTAGCACCTAAACTTGTCAGTATTCACCTGAAGACGATTGCAGATACAAGCATTCGAAACGTCGTGAAAACCTTTTAAATACATTGAGACGATGGACGTCCGAAACGATAGTAATCAGACATTAATTAGTCAAGTATTTTAATAAGAGAGAAACCCCAGAGTCATAATAGTATTTTAGAGAAACCTGTAATATTTTTCATCAGAGTGTCTGGTTTATTTTTCCTTCAACCCTGTACGTCGTCAATGGGGTCATCAAAACCGCCGCTGAAATTTTAATAATCCGACACCAAGAAGTACCCAGCTGCTAAAGCGACGCGATGCATCATTCAAGAACCCATTATAAAACTTAAGCACTGATGAAGCCTCGGGAGATTCCCCACACTTTCCCATTCCTACTCAGATAGCCCATAAATTATGGAGAACGCGTGTGTGGGGCGTCGAACACGCGTAAACGCTTCCAGAGATGGAAATGGCGAGACGGAAGATGAAAATGAAAATGCATTTTTAACCGGTTTACAATGGGAACGATTGATTTGATTTATCCGAACGTTAAGGAATGCGAATTCCGATGGTGTATGGGGAAGCGGATTCTGCACTTTGATTTGGTGAATAGGAATTGGTGACAGCAGGGGGATTTTCATTTTCAGCAGTGGGATATTCCGGGAGAACTGAGAAAATCCTATTTGAAGGTATTAATAATAGAATTCTATTGAAGAAATTCCAAATACCTTCCCCACAAAATGGAAGGAGTTATTATTGTATTGTGTCTGTTTATAACTTAGTAAACACTTCAATCGACTGTATAAGTTTAACTTTCAGATAAAGTGATTCAACTCCAGAACTCTTTTATCTTGCAATTCTGGAGCAAACATACGTATTATATATATATATATATATATATATATATATATATATATATATATATATATATATATATATATATATATTGCATTGAGTAAAATTCGAAATTCTGTGCTAATTTCGATATATAGTTCACGTGAAGAACCACATTTGATAACTACTTGGTCTCATCAAAAATATACAATAGGCTGAGTATCTTACATTTATTTGTTAAAAACTTTCTACTATAGTTGAATATTACTGTTGAATTATGTTTGTATCATATCGATAAAAAAAAGTGTCTTTAACCGCCAACTTAGTTGCAAAGCAACCCTCGGTAGTCAGTGAGTTAAGGAGACGGGAACCTTAGCTTTTTAAGTGTCAACCGAAGCACAACTCGGCTGGTAACCGTGGACAGTCCGAAGGATTGATATCTAGGTACCAAGAATGCTCAGTTGGTCACCTTTCTCCTCCCGCTCAACGAAACTACAGAAATAAATTTGTATTTCAGTAGCCGTGCCGGAAATCGAACCCGGACCATCTGGGCATCAGCCAGCGCCTCTACGCTCGAGGCCACCAGCCCAGTTGAATATGTCCTGGTATTGGGTTTTCTCACTGTTTTCTACATCAAAAATTTAAAAAATTACTGCAATTAAATTGTAATGAAAATGGTATATTATAGTTGATGACCCTCAGAAGCCTCAAAGATTTAACCTTATAAATTTAAATTTGTTTTCTAAAGACTGTCGAAAATTGAGAACAGTCATTGAATGCAATGTTATGGAATATATCCAAGGCAAGATCAATTCTCACACAATTTGAAAGGAAGCGTCGAGTTTGTAGCTTACAGTTTTTTCAAGTGGGCATTTGTCCATCACTCAAAGTGATATTCCAAGCTTAATTTCCATTTATGTGACTGAATCAAGTAATCCATTCTCAGTTGAATAAAGACATCTTCGACTCAAAATATAGGATTTGTTCAAAATCGTACATATCATAATGTTGAATTATGAAGAAATCCGGAAAGATAAATAAATATTATTCCCCGTATAAAGTATATAGTAGACCAAATTGAGTGAAAACTACTCCCGCGTAAAAACCAGTCGATAACTTCGCTGACCACTTATAGCATAAATTTCCGTAAACCACTACAGATTATACTTGGGTTTGGGGTATGTACAATAGAATCTTTTAGTAGAACAGTGGTGTGGTCTGTGTCTGGGCAGAGGCAGCCATGTATGGTGAACAACTGCAAGAAAATTTTTGTGCAGTTTTCGAAAGTACCATCCACATAAAATTTCTGGCTCAAGCAAATCTGCTTCAAATTTGTAAAACAACCAATGAAAGTGTTCAATACTAATCATTTATTATTTAATGGGCCACATAGTTTGAAATATTACTCAATAGACCTACCTACCAAAAAATGTTATTAGTGAAAATCCCTTCCAAATCCTTCAATAATCTCCTTTTCCAGATAGTTGACTGACATCTGTTTTTAAACAAGAATAGGCAAATTTACATTTGAAGTAAAAGAAAGAATCTATGGTCGGCATTTTCGATCAAAGCGTAAATCCTATTATGTTTTATCCATGTTTTATCCAACTAAGAATGGATACACTATACTTGAAGGGTTTCAGCCAACAATATTATAATTTTTACTGGTTTGATATTTTTATCGCATTTTTTTCTTCTCATAACTGAATGTGAACATTAAACGAAATGAAGAAAGATCCTGGGTTTGCTAATCAATAACGAGTATCTTCAATCACTACTTTTTGAAGTGATTGTTACCTAGTTTGGTGAAAATCAGTTAAGTGAAGTGAACAATCATATGCACCTCTTTTTTACTCCTGAATGCTTGCATCTTCTACAGAAAAAGTTGCAATTACACCCCTTGGTGCCTAACTAACTATATCCATGTGTTGGTATGCTGGTTTATTCTCCATTGAATTCTCAAGTCAAAAAATTCCTTAATTTTCCCTGGATACACATAATCTAATTATTCATTCCTAGTGATGGAACAGCGGTTGACGTGAGATTAATCTCCGTCGCCGAAAATGACGCGGTTACTCTTCCTGGAACCGGTAGAACATATTCAACCCTTCAGGCAACTTTTGAATCGAGTCTCCTAAACAAAGGCAGCATACGACGACCGTCGTAGTCGAATCCCCTACGCGTTTAGTTAGGATTTAGGGGTCACGTTTATCTTTGGTATTAATCTCTAGATTACTGATAATTGTATTAACATAAGTCGACAACGGTAACCGCCTTGTTGACAATTCTATAGAATTAGTATTTCAGTCGGATAGCGAGGAATTGATAAGTATATGGAATGAGTGAACGTACGTTACATTTGTTTGATTCATTCATCGGAGTTTATAGTTGGGGATCTGAGTGGGGTGAAATCGCATCTGAATAATATCTAGATCATTTCGTGGGAATCTGGTTGAAATTCAACGTGTTCGGGTGGAATTTTCACTTTCCACCGTTTCAACTGGTACATGGTGAACCTCTATTTAATGTTAATAAAGTGAAAATGGAAAGCACACTTGCAACTGTCTGTTGCAAGGGTCAATGAACTAAAATATGAATGACTGGGAAACTACAATTACCTATTGGTCTCATTTATATAGAATATAAGAGGCCTAAAAAAAGTTAACGTTCTTAATAATTTTACCTTCTTTTGTCAGGGAAACCGACAACTTTTGGTTGGCAATGAAAAAACTCAAATAGATGTATGGTCAATATTTTTTCTAGATCAGTTCTTGAGAGACTCATTGCATTTCATAAAATGTTTCTGATGATGAGACTTGGTTTTAAGAGTAATAAAAAGTAAAATTTCTCATGTCTGTTAATGTTTAACCGACGAAACCAAAAAGGAGGAGGTTCTCTATTCGACCCGTATATTTTATGTTGTCATATTTTTTTATGTATGATCACGCATAACTTTTTACTGAGGCGTCCGATTCCGATAATTCTGTTTTCAGTGGATAGGGTGTACTTCGACTTTGGTCCCATTTGAATTTAAAAGATGAAATCCATCCCTAAGGCTAGCGAAATGAAGGATATTGATCACTCACCCTCTGAATTCTGGTCCGTTAACCGATTCTATCAGGCATAACTTTGTTGGGTTCTTCGATTTGGATGATTCTTTTTTTAATAGATAGGGTATACCTTATATTTGGATTTCGGAAGGAATTAGCCACCCTTACGGGTGGAAAAACAGGGGATAATTGATTTTTCACTAGTGAACATTAGTACACACATACGTAGTTGACAATGACAGATCGCTACTGACATTATTCTTGTTCCGTCAAAATCAGTATATTTTATGAGAGGATGGAATGATATACAAAGTAATGAAATAAACTAACCCGAACAACGAAAATAATTTATATTACAACAAATAGTAAAAGTAGATAATCATATTATTTAACTGGTAATAGTTGAAGTAAGGTGGGTAAGTAAGTATTTTGGAAGTAATCAAAACAAGTAGGTAGTAATTGGTAGATTTTAGCCACAAAATGAAAATAAAATCTTTTAACAAATTAAACCGATGAAATAGGAATTGAAAGTAAAATCTTTTACAAAATTAAACCGAGAAATCAACTGAAAAGCAAAAAATTAAATAAACCTTTTTAGTCTAAATGATAATTGAGCTCCTAAACCAATGTAAGTAACTGATTTTGAGTCGGCGCCAAACAAACTAGCAATTTAATTAGGTGAAGCGTAAAATGATGGCAGCGAGATGCACGGCTGCGTTTTGATGACTTCTTTCATAGATAATGATCATCGATAATTGTTTGTTTGGTGCCGACTCAAAATCAGTTACTTACATTAGTTTAGGAGCTCAATTATCATTTAGACTAAGAAGGTTTATTTTATTTTTTGCTTTTCAGTTGATTTTTTCGTCGGTTTAATTTTTTGTTAAAAAGTTTTTATTTTTTACTTTTCAGTTCCGTATTTCGTCGGTTTGATTTTTTGTTAAAAAGTTTTTATCTATGTCCTGAATGAATCCGGTTGAAATTTGCTCTCAATAGCAAGGTGTGCCCAAAAAAGGATACGCGACAAAAAGTTTTGGGGAAAATAAAAAAGGCCTTGTGAAAGTTTTCCCAGTATTCAAGAAGAAAGATAAAACCTCATCAGAGAACCTATAGACCAGTAACAGTACCATCAAGTTTTTCAAAAGTATTTGAATATGCGTTCCTGAACAGACTCCTGTTATTTTGTTTTGAATTCAAATTTTTTCCGGAATGCCAACATGGCTTTCTTGAATGAGATCAACCACAGCAGCAATCCATTCATACTATAAAATCAAATTTATTGAGGCAGGCGAGTGCCCTGTGCGGATCTTTTGCGATCTTAGTAGGGCGTTCGATTGTGTCAATCATTCTCTTTTACTTGAGATGTTTGACAAATATGGTATCAGAGGGATATCACTGGATTTGATATAGCTATTTGAGATACGGAAAACAATATGTTATCGTTAAAAATCATAATTCTGAAATAAAAGACATTGATCTTGGTGTGCCGCAAGGCTCAGTTTTAGGCCCAGAACTGTTCATGCTAACATAAATGATTTGAGGAATGTATCGATCTGGCATCACTCACTATATACGTCGTTATTATATCAGATAATCTGATGTAGACCTGAAAGATAAATGTATATAGTTTTTCATAGATAACATGGATGGTACTTTGCAAATCACTTGTTTCTCAATGTGAAAAAAAAAATCGATGAGGTTTCATAACCGTCAAAAATCATATGAAGAAATTACATTCGGCTCAGATGGCTCTTCAACACCATATGTCTCCAGTGATAGTGACTGTGTAACATTCCTTGGTTTCCAAATTGATTCATGCATGGACCGGAAAAATCATTGTCAGTCACTGATATCCAAACTGAATTCATTATCATATCAATCAGAACCACTAGGAAGGTTGAAAGGGGAAACATTCTGAATTGAATATCGAATAGGAAGATTTTTCTGTAAACTGAAAAATCCACCATAGAAATGAAGTTATTTTTTTGAATGTCTGATTTTATAAACATCCTGTTCATATTTTCAAACAAATAACTGGGAAGGTACTAGAAATGAATCAAATTGTTGCATTGTATTATGCGCAAATTGACAGTAGATTACGATATGGTATATGTCTATGGGGTTGGTTTAACTGCATCCTCACATGATGTTTTCATTGCTAAAAGCGAATTTTGTGCTCTCTCGTCAATATATCGGCCCGTACAAATTGTAGAAATAATTTTTGAAACTATAGAATTTAAACAGTTCCTTCGTTAGTCATTTTTGAACTCTCCGTATACTCATTTGAGAATAAAGATACCCTATTCAGTACCAATGAATATGGACATCAACTCAATACCAGGACTGAAAATGACCATAATATACCTTTTGATAAATCTTTCATCCCTACTCTCTCTATGGCGCCCACGGTATTCAATAAACTGTCAAACTATATTGAAGAAAGTAAAACTACAAACATATTCATAAAACAAATACGAGAATATTTTCTGGAAAAATGTTTGTATTTCTAGATGTATGTATGTATGTCTATATTTTTTAATGTATATTTTAAACAAATATTATTAGGAACATTGGTCCAGACTCTGAATTTTAAATTCAAGATCTGTCACTTTTAAATTCTACTTTGTATTTTAAAAAATATTTACTGGATTTTTAATTTGTATTTACCTAGATATGAGTGTATTTTGACTATTCCTATACAATGTCCTGTTGTCTACTGGAAAATAAAGATCTATCTATCTATCTAAAATGCGAAAAGATGGCTTTAGTGATCTGGTGATCTGATGCCACCCAAGAATAAGAATAACTTTATTCAGTATAAAAAAAACACTTTACAGTGATAGGAAAAACAAGTGAAGTCAATGAATGAAGTTCAGGGAGCGATAAGTGCTGATGCACTTGTTTCGCATAAAAAAGTGGGTTTGTTAAAAAAGAGTATGAAAGTGTACATTATTTTTGACACAACGAAACACACAGACATAATGAATTGGTTAAAAACAAGATATGTCCTGAAATATTTAGGATTTGGAGTATATACATTATGGAGGGAACATAGAATACAATGAGTGAAATCCTGCTATGATGCATAATGGAATATTTCGGGGGGGGGTTGAGTATTAACATTGACATATGGTTGCACGTAATAGTCTATATTGTTACAAACGGGTGATGAGCGGGATAGGACAAAATGCAATACAATATTATAACATAGGCAAAGGGATACATACGAATAATGAGGTGCAAGTGCAAAATTTGTACGCACATTCGCCTACGCTCAACTGAGGCGAGTACAGTCTGGGGGATGATGCAGTAAGGGGTGCACATTTTTATTATCTGTGAAAGTTTATTCCGTGACTTTTCTAACAAATTGTCTGTCTCTCTCAAAAATCAAGAACTTTTTTTTAACAGTTGTTTTTGTATTTTTTATAATTTTTGGTAATGTGTTATACAATTCAATTGCAGAAAAGGACAATGCTCTTCGCGAAATTGAGGTTTTCGCGATAGTGGAGTGTGCACGATGTCGTGTGTTATATTGGTGGTTTCTGGAATTTGATGTGTTACGAGTTATTTCGAAAGGTTCGAGAAGAGGTCGCTTCCAATGTTTATCTAAAAACTATATGAATGAGTGTCACAACAAGGAAGTCAATCAGCTCAGAAATAAGTTGATACGAATTTGAGTTGCCTTTGACGGTTATTCAATGAATTAAGTTATTTTTATATGTGCCGATTACAAAAAGAGAAACGAAAACGTAATAAGATCGTCGCTCGCTGTGAATGCCAGGAGGTGAATTCAATTCAATGAAAATGTAGGAGCCTATATCATCAACTCGTATCACATGACCTATCTCTTGTATGATTATACTAAATCATGACTTGTAGAACAAGCAATAATTTGATGTAGCCCCTCCTCGACATTGATCCTACACCAGTTACCTGACCGATCAATCAACATAATCACAATCGCATCAGATGTTTATTCGGGGTCAAACACGGACGCGATATGTCAAGCTATGATAATGGTATCACAACAAGAAGTGGCACGTGAATTATTCCTCCTAACTGGAAGCGATACAGCAGGTCGGGGATTAACATGTTGGACGTTAACTGACAATAATTAACAATGATTGGCTTGTTGCCCCATCAAAAATTAATCGCGTCGGTGTTGAAATTATGTTGGATGTGATGTGAACACGATACAATTCACGATGACAATTTTTTCATTGCTTTCGTTAGTTGTGTACACTACACGACGAAACCAAAAAGAGGAGGTTCTCTAGTCGACTCGCATATATTTTTTTATGTATGATCACGCATACCTTTTTACAGAGCAGTTCGATTCCGATGATTCTTTCTTCATTGGATAGGGTGTACTTCGAGGTTGGTCCCATTTGAAATTGAACAGAAAAATCCATCCCTAAGGGTAGCAAAATGGAGGATATTGATTGTTCACCC
This sequence comes from Gonioctena quinquepunctata, assembly GCA_018342105.1. NCBI lineage: Eukaryota > Metazoa > Arthropoda > Insecta > Coleoptera > Chrysomelidae > Gonioctena > Gonioctena quinquepunctata. The sequence continues at coordinate 88,198 of JAFIRS010003418.1, forward strand.
TCTGAATTTTGGTCCGTTAATCGATTCTATCAGTCATAACTTTGTAGTGGGTTTTCCGATTTGGATGATTCTTTTTTAAGATAGGGTTTACCTCATAGTTGATCAATTTGGAATGAAACGGTCCACCCCTATAGGTAGAAAAATAGGGTAGAGGAAAGTGACCAAATATGGAATAGTATCCATAATATGGAATACCCCCATTTTTCTCAAATGCAAACTCACACACGCAATAAACAGTGATTTTCTGTCTCTTTCTACTCCCATTTACGCGTACAAGTTGTAGCATGTCAGTCGAGCCAGCCCTCTCGTCGTAGTGACAGTGTTTTGTTTTATCGCTGCCGCATAACTTTCTAAGGTACGTAAAAAATGATTATTTTTCGTGCAGAAAGTGCACACAGTATTGTTTTTATAACTTTTAGAGACCCTTTAGATGTTCTTTAGTATGTTTTAGCGGTATTAGATAGTATTACTTTCTGAAATATAAATATGTGAATATCAGTTTGAAATAGTTGGAAAATCCAAATATGGACGGATTACAGTGTCCAACTATGGACTATTCCATAATTGGACACTGTGACGTATCAGCTGACTTAATGACTTTGTTAATTATATTTTTTTTCGGGTTTTATCAGAATGGCGGGCGTCAATTGGAAAACGAAGCGAAAAGAATGGAATTCAGAGCATATGGCAGAAGCTATAAAATTAGTACGAGAAAAAAAAATGGGTTATTTGAAAGCTGCAAAACACTTCGATGTGCCAAGATCTATCTTGTTTCGTTTATGTCAGAAAAACGAATTTTCTCCAGAAGAAGCCGCAGCTACTACACTCGGAAGGAAAACTGTCTTAGGGACAACCCTTGAAACTCTTTTGGTAGACTACATTTTGACGATGGAGAGCAAATTTCATGGCTTGACGAGAAATGATGTTCGAAGAATGTTAGCAAGTCGTAATCAGTTGAAAAATCCATTTGGTGCGACTGGCATGGCTGGAAAAAAATGGCTTAAATTATTTCTGAAACGCCATAAGGACAAGCTATCAGTGAGAAGACCAACTGGCACGTCTTTTGCTAGAGCCTTTGGATTTAGCAAAGAAAAAGTAGACTCATTCTTTGATCTCCTCGAAGACGTCTATGCTCAAGGAAACTATGGTCCAAGTCGCATATACAACGTGGATGAATCAGGGCTTACCGTAGTACAGAGCAAGATACCCCAAGTGATTGGACATAAAGGAAAACGGCACCTAGCTTCTCTTACCTCAGCGGAAAGGGGTTCATTAAGCCTATGTCTGATTCAGATGATGAGGAGGTGATGCTGTTTGATACAGACAGCGAACCCGATGCCTTGATAGGATGTACAGCTCCAGACTCTGAAGATTCGGAGTGTATTTTCTGTGGTATGCTGTTTTCGAATGACATTCATGGGGAAACATGGATCAAGTGCCTCATGTGTGGGCTCTGGGCACATAATGATTGCGCTGGGCCAGAGTTTGATACCTGGATTTGCGATTTTTGTTAATAATTTGTGTTCATTTCTTTATTATACCAAAGTTTTCAAAGAGTCTCTCATAAGTTAAGGTTAATTTTTATAGTGTTATAGTATTCCATATTTGGGGTACCTATTCCATATATAAGTACCTTTATCGTTATTTAGTTCTTGAAAATTTTTCTTACCTCAAACTGAACAAAATAATCTAAAATTGTTACAAACTCAAGTGCAAATATATGATTGTTAATAATTACCACAAAAAGTATTTTATTTATAAAATTTGTGAAAGTTATGCCTGAAAATCAAAACGGTATTCCATATTTGGTCACTTTCCTCTATGATCGATTTTTCACTTGTGAACATTGGCACACATATGTAGTTGACATTGACAGATCCTCCTTCATCCGTCACAATAATTCCATTCTATGAAGGGATGGAATTATATACAGAGTGATGAAATCAACTAACCAGAACTTTCAAAAATAATTTATAATATATAACAATAAATAGTTAAAGTAGATAATCATATTATTTAACAGTTAATAGTTGAAGTAATCATTTTGGAAGTAATAAAAAATTAAGTAGGTAATAATTAGTAGATTTCAGCCACAAAAAATTGAAAAATAAAAACTTTTTAACAAAAAATTAAACCGACGAAAAAATCAACTGAAAGCAAAAAATAAAATAAACCTCTTAGTCTTAATGATAATTGAGCTCCTAACAATGTCAGTAACTAATTTTAAGTCGGCGCCACTAATTATTTTTTCAAAAAATTATGAGAAAATTGCAAATCGTTTTTTGTATAAATGAGAGCACCACCAGTATGTCTACTACAACTAACTGTCCACTGTATTAACTACTGAACCACTCAACTCAATTTCACTACTGTAAATATCAGGTGTCAAGTGTGTTTCTGACAAACAGACTACTGAAGGTTTTTTATCGTCAACAAAATGGTTTATTTCATCAAAATGTGCTAGAATACTTTGCGAGTTCATGTATAAAAGAAAACATTCATTATTATCTGTTATGCGTTGTTTTTCACGGTTTTTTCGTTTATCTCTAAAAAATTACTCTTAATCACATCCTTATCATTCCTTGTCTCATCCCTATTTGAATATTCACTTGTGTGTGTAACAATATGAACCAACTTGCTATGTTGTCTACCATTAACAATCAAACTAGCTAATTTAGACACTAACATGTTTTTAGTAAGTATATGCCCATTATCGTTGATATCTACTAATATTGCTCTTGTCTTAATACAATTGTCCAACCTGGTAATGTACTTACCAAGTTTGTCATTGAATTTGTTAATGAAAAAATTCAGTTGTAATACTTTGAGAGAAACTGTAGTCAAGATTACATTTGTATTATTGAGACATTGTTCCAAATTGTTATTCAACATTTTGAATGAAGGGTAACTCTTACTGAGAAAATCATTAAAACCAGCTTGTATAATCACGAAATCGTTCATTGTGAATGATTGTGTTAACATAACATAACATATCTCAAACTAGCACCTGATTTGATTATACTTTGTACAATATATTTTTGTCCCAGTTCCCTACGCAATAAGTTTCCTACCTTCCTACCTCCTTCATCACATAATATCAAAATCTTATTTTTGTTACCTTCAACTGATTTTTCTTCTTTATCATCTACACAGATATGTTCATGATTTCTTTCTTATGTCTTTGTATCCGCTACTAACTTTGTCCGGGGATGAATTACATCTGTCTGTCCTTTTAGTTCAGTCAATTCTCTGCTGTATCTTGTATTTTCCTGTTCTAAAATTAATTCCACCATGCTTCTGTTGATTTCCTTCATTCGATTGAGCTCTACTTCTAACAATTTAAGTTCGTCAGTCCTGATTTTCCAGTCATTTTCATAAGACTGCTTTGTCTCTCTGATTCCAATGATTTTTTTGTTCAGTGCTTCTATAATACTATTCTGTTCCTTCAACATTGAATGGTCTTTTACATCTATCTCCATTGCCTCATCTTCAAAATCTCTTGTTCTTCTGTTCTGACGTTTGATATAGTTATTATGCCGCTCATCAAGTATGATGTGGATACAAAATATGAACATGAGTTAATGAGATTATTTAAAAAAAAAACTGTATCGTCATCAATATGAATTTGTCAAACACGCGGAGCAGTTCGAGATGGAATAGATGGACTTGATCAGTTCAAAAATTATTCGGGTGATAGATAGAAAGTCGAAATGTTTGCAGAAGGCATAGACATAAAGTCCGAAACATATTCCTATGTAAAAATGTTCACTTCGAACTACGCGAGAAATGACCGACGAAAAAAAATTTTTGAATTCAGCGGAGTTTTTTACGTAAAGAAAAGTTATTTTTGGAATAACTTTCTTTCGTATTATTTTATTAAATCCCAAATGCTACACGGGTGTCAACCAAAATGCGTTTTTTTCTAGACACTAGCGCACGGTCGAGTTCGAAACGTCGTAAAAAATTCAGGGGCAACTATATCGTTTTGAAATTCTTGCCTTTTATACGAAAATGAATTTCCTTCCACAAGAATCAATATTGGATCCAGTTTTGTTCCTCATATACATAAATTCTATGAAACATTCAGAATTTTGAAGGAAAAGTATAATTAGTTGCAAATGACAAAACACTCATCTATTCAAGGGATAGTATAGAATAATTGAATGATAAACTGAAATATAGGAATAAGTTACACTTCGTACTGATTTACTGAAAATTACAGTATCTTATATCGACAAGGGTAACGGCAATTTTTTTTCTCAAACCACTCAAATATCTGCAAAATAAAGAATTTTTTTTTTATTCAATTCCTTGTTATACAGGGTGCTATGTAATAAGTGTCCGATATTTTACAGAATGATTCCTCAGTTATTTATAAAGTGAAAAGTTCATATGAGCATGGGTCCACAAGGCCTTCATTTTTAATATACAAGGTGTTGAAAAATTATTTTTATTTTGGTTTTTCGTAAATAATCTCAAAATTTGGACGAAAATTGGTATTTTTTAATATGAGAAATTCAAATTTGATCTTAATTTGGCCCTTAATTGTAGGGGGCCCGCCTACAGGTCTTTGTCTCTTTTGGGGAGTCACAACTTTGTCGAGCATTTATGTATCTTTTTAATCGATTTCTCTATCATTCTTACGTGATATAGGTATGATTTTCAAAAGTCGCCACAAGCAGCCGTTTTCGAGATATGTTGATTTGAATTAATCGATGCATCCAATCTTCTTTTCATTGATTCGCGAACTCTTTGAAAATAAAAGTATCAAGTAGGCTAGTTTATTCCAATGGTTTGTTTGTGCTGTCATGTCAAAAATAATATCTTGACGCATAGTTAAATAGTTTTATTTATTATTATTGGGATTATTTGTTGAAAAATGGAAAACTTTTACCAATGCAGAGTGTGCTGACATACATTTTACATACGGACTTGCTAACGGAAATGCATATGAGGCTAGACGTTCGTATCAAGAGCGTTATCCGAACCGCACAACTCCTACTTCAAAAATGTTTACAAGAATTCACGCTCGGTTAAGGGATACAGGAAGTTTTGAGAAAGCTAGTCATCTGTCGAGTGTACATCGGACTGTAAGAACCCCAGAAACCGAGAAAGCAGTTCTCAATCTGGTAGGAGAACACCCGGAAACAAGCCCCCAGAAAAATAGCGCTGACGACGTTAAACATTTCTCAAGTTCTGGTATGGAAAATGTTAATTGATAATTTGTTATATCCCCACCATATTTGAAGAGTTCAGGCACTACACCCTCGTGACTTTCCGTTACGTATCCACTTCTGTCGTTGGTTCCTCCAATGCCTTATTCAAAATCCTTTATTTGAAAATCAAATCCTGTTTACCGACGGAGCAAATTTCTCACGCAACGCTAAACGCAATTTCCACAACAATCATTTGTGGTCAGAGGAAAACCCCCATGCGATACAGGAATCACATTTCCAAGAACAGTTCTCTCTTAATGTGTGGGCAGGAATCCTTGGAGATTATTTCATAGGTCCTTTCTTTATTCCGGAAAGATTAAACGGACAGAGAGAGATATCGTCATTTTCTTGAAGAAGACTTGCCTATTTTGAGATGTGCCGCTCAGACTACGAAATGAAATGTCGTTCATCCATGACGGTGCCCCGCACATTTTAGCATCCCAGCGCGAACATTGTTACATCAAACTTTCGGCAACCGTTGGATAGGTCGGGGAGGGCCTCAACCATGGCCCCCTAGGTCACCAGACCTCAACAGTTTGGATTTTTTCCTGTGGGGACATCTAACATCCTTAATTTACTAGACACTCATCCAAAATGAAGAAGAATTTAGTTATCGAATAATTAACTCTTGTAGAACGATCCAAAATACTCAAGGAATTTTCCAAAGAGTGCGCCAATCAATGAGAAGAAGATTGGATACGTACATATAGGCAGGAGGTGGACATATCGAACATTTATTGTGAGTTTGATTTAGATTTATATCTAGTGTTCCGGTGTTTATTGTTGTTTGAAAATTAGCGTTAGAAATGTTTCTTTGTTGAATACAAAAAAAGTTCTCAAAATTGTTTCAGTTTTTGACAAACACACTTAATTTAAATCGAAATATCTCGAAAACGGCTGCTTGTAGCGACTTTTGGAAAGCATACCCTTTTTCACGTAAAAATGATAGAGGAATCAATTTTTCTTCTGGAAAATGTGATACATACATGCACGATAAAGTTGTGACTACCCAAAAGAGACAAAGACCTGGCGGCTCCCCCTACAATTGAGGGCCAACAGATCAAATTTGAATTTCTCATATTAAAAAATCCTCAAATACCAATTTTCGTCCAAATATCGACATTATTTCAAAAATTATTTACGAAAAACCAAAATGAAAATAAATTTTTAACACCCCGTATATAAAATGAAGGCCTTGTGGACCCATGCTTATATGAACTCTTCCACCTTATAAATAACTGAGGAATCGTCCTGTGAAATATCGCACACTTATAACATAACACCCTGTATATTCATTATCTGAATAAAAAAACTGTCAATTCATTATTTCAAAAATAGTACCAAACATCCAAATTTGCACTACGAAATTCACAACTTACATGATTTCATACCAGTGTGTAAAATTAAAAAAAAAATTATATTGACTCAGCAAATGTATATCTAGTCCATTGAAATGTTACATGAGCTTTGCATTTTTCAGAGGACGCAATTTTATTTTTGGGACATGTGTGAGGGGTCAATAGAATCTTAACCTCAAGTTTGTGGGGTCGCCACCTTTGTACCTTGTCCATCTTGGAAAAAGGGGAAAATTTATCGGAAACTATCTCTTACAAAAAATTTTAAATTTGTGCAAATTGTTTTGCCTACAAATATGTTTTTTTGCCCTAAATTAAAATTAAAAAATTCTTAAAAATTTTCTTTTTTGCTCTATAACTTTTTTTTATACATTTTACAAAAAAATTACCTCAGACCAATCTTGTAGATATCTTTTGAGGAAAATTTTCCCTATAATTTTTTTTTATTTCATTCATTTAAAACGCTGTTACAGCGCTCCAAAGTTGACCGGGTTCGTCAATGCTCATGAGAATCCGGTCGAAACGAAATGTTTAACTTATTTTTATTTTTTCATTGTAAATATATTCTTACAAAATTTTTGTTAAATTCTAACAACTTTACTTATTCATTCCTAACTCTTTTCCCCGCCACCTATGAGGTAGAGTCTGTAAGCGCGTTTTTTTTAACGTGGTATCCCCAGTAGGCCTACTCCACGGACATCTTGCTTATAAGGTAATCCTCGTCATCTAATATTTTTAATCACTTATTAGCTAGCTACTCTAATCGACTTTTCTTCGATGGTCCAGGCTGCGGCTCAGAATCAAAATCAACGTCAAATGTGAAAGTGTGAGGAATGACAGGAGTTAAAATTGGAGTCATAGTTGGAAGTTCATCTTCAAATTCATTTTCTTCCATTAACTTTGATATTTCCATAATGTTGCTGCATGTTTCGCCAGAACAATGGAGGCATACTGTAGAGGATTTCAGGCCTGCTTTTCTGCAGCCACACATGCTTCCACAGTTTCCTTTGCAGCTGCAGAAAATTAATTTCATGAGATCGGGAGGTGCTGGAGGCTTGGAAGCTTGTTCGCATGCTTCTTGCAGCCCCAATCTTCAGGATTTTGATATCTTCCGAGCCACGACTGGACCTGGTGATATACTCGGAGACTGTGAAAACGAGCAGCATCTTGTGTTAGTGGCAACGATGATAAATTAAATGAATTTTTAGTCACTGTCTTGGCAAATCGTTCGTATCGCAAGCCGTCTAGTGAGTCGTCTTTATTACCGCCGTATAAAGCTATGAAAAAACGTTCGCCAACAAGAGTGAGCAAAGGAATAGTACGGTACCACCAGCTAATTCAGGATGTTTCTCCATTATTTTTATAAATTTCAATTTCCTCATATTATAGGCTGCTGATGTTGTATCACATCCTGAAAAAGCATGAAGAAACATCAAATTCTGTGTTATGAGATCTCCATACATAAAATTCGAAGGGCTATATAACTGAGCAGATGTGCGCCCTTTTGAAGGTTTTGAAAAATAAATGTTAGGCTGTCTTGTAGCTAATGCCGTGAGCAATACAAGAATGTCAATGTCCTCTGCCACAATAATAAAAGATTCATGAGATCGGGATGCAGTAAGCGCAGCAGAGACGATGATTGAATCTGCATCTGATTCAGCTTGGTTGACAGAAAAACCAACATCTGAAAGAGCAGTTTTGAGAAGATCTATCAAGTTTGATTTGTTTTTTTCATTACCAAGAAATTTTTCTTGAGATATTGTTAGTACGGTACTCTTATCAAACTTAATTTCAGTACATTGGTGTTTTTTCGTACGACGCATACGTTCCCATGACTTTGTTCCTGCTATATCAGGATTTTCGGAGTAACCATCAAATATTATTGTTGCAGATAGTCCATAATGTTCTTGCACATACCGGACATACTTCTCAAGGATGTTGTTTAATGACGAATTCCGATCCCAAATCACTTTATGCAATAGAAAACCACCATCGATAACAAAATGACTTCTGTGAATGTTTTTAAAGGATTGGTCCAGTGGTGTAAAAACATTAAACAAAGACGACTTAGTACCTTTCCTCATGCCATCCTCAGCGAATAATGCCAAGTGCTAATTCATACGCCATATATTGTTTAATATCGCCAACTGTTTGTTTCGAAATACACATCCGTTGAAATGAAAGTAAGGGATTGATGACGACAGGAGATTTTTCTACTTCAATAGTGCTTGTCATAGCACTAAAGGGAAGAACCTTTGATTAGCGACCAAATGACAGTCCTTGAAAATTAGATCCAATGATGTTAGGTTCTAAGCCTTCTCCTATTTCAAAGGCACGATGACAATTGACGAACCCGGTCAACTTTGGAGCGCTGTAACAGCGTTTTAAATGGATTAAATTAAAAAAAATTATGGGGAAAAATTTTCCTCAAAAGATCATCTACAAGATTGGTCTGAGGTAATTTTTCTGTAAAATGTATAAAAAAAGTTATAGAGCAAAAAAGAGAATTTTTACAGAAATTTTCTAATTTTTTTGATTATAACTTCTTTAATTTTCAATTTAGGGCAAAAAGTTATATAAACATATTTGTAGGCAAAACAATTTGCTACAATTTTTTTGTAAGACGCATAGTTTCCGAGATATCGCGAAAAAAGTGTTTTCACACCTTTTTCCAAGATGGCGGCCGGGGGACAAGGGTGGCGACCCCACAAACTTGAGGTTAAGCTTCTATTGACCCCCACACATGTCCCAAAAATAAAATTGCGTCCTCTAAAAAATGCAATATTCGGTCCTCAAATTGTAACATTTCAATGGACTAACGAGCACCAAAATTATTATTCTATCAAGTGGACCACTCCTCATTTTCGTTTGAAAGGAATCCTTCCAGACAAAAATCAGCGAGTCGCTCTCAGCCTCTCCACCCCGAGATAAATCACGCATCTTTCATCCATAACCGCACTTCGACCATAAACTAGCGAAGATTTCTATTTTCTTTAGGGCCACGTTCAGCTATCATGTCCTGCAATTTACCACACACTTTGCCAGTCCACAACTACATAAAATACGCTGTTTTTCTTCGTTTTTCTCCCATCTTTTCTCTTTGTGGAAAGCGTTTGTACAGTTTCGTAGCCTGGGGCGCGGTGCCGCATAAATATTTTACGATATTTTGGGTTGGGGTGAACAGTGAATAAAAGATCACGCCTGTTTACCATAATAAGGGTATAAAGGTGCTGGGTTTGATAAGGGCGGCTTTGATAAGAAAGTGAGTTTTTCAGGCACTGAACTAAATTTATGAATGATTTTTTTATCGTATTATGTTTATTATGAGTTTCATTTAAATACACTTCACCTGATAATTGTGAATACTGTTTTCTCGAACAAGAAACGATATTCTATTTTTATTTTTTACTTCAAAGTATTCTTTAGTGTCCTCCTTGATTTTTGAGGCAATCGGAAATTTAATTTCTTGTTTTCTGCGCATGAAAGTCTTTTGCATAGTGGGGAATATGAATAACAAGTTTTTAGCCATAAATACATGTTGTTGCTGGCAATAATATTTTTCGCATGATCATACAATTTGTTATACATTTAAAAGGTGCACACAGGATGGAAACACTTCTATAATTTTCTACGCCCAATTTATCACCAGATTTGTGGATTGGAGTACAAATAGAGATTTTCCCCTGATTTATGAAATTTGGGTGATGATAATCAAATTAAATAATGAAATAAGGGAGTTTTTGGCCACATAAAAGGCTATCGGGTATTTTATTAAGTATTGTGGAATACTATCAACAACGGCCGTTTTTTTTTGGTCCACTTTTTCACAGCTTCAGTTAAGTCAGACTCGTCTATAATTTTTTTTATTGAATGTTTAATTAACGCAGCATCAACCATGTGATCGCTCATTTCAAACGTTTCGGAATATAAATATTGGCAAAAAAACTCAACAAATCTTTCAGTGTTTTCAGTTTTGTTCATATCAAATCAGAAATATAATTATCCTCTATTTCTTTGATATTACTTCTGTATTCTATTTTCATCAGGGGTTTTTAATAAGGTTTTTTTATTTCATACGTATACAATAAGGATTGATTCGTTTGACAATATGAACAGGATTGAGAAGGACAACAACCTCAATTGAATAGAAATATTTTTCTGTGAATTGAAAAACACGATAACAATGAAGTTATTTTTTGCGAATGTCTAACAGAAAACAACTTCTTTCCCGGCTATTAAATATTCAGTTGAGAATGTTTCCCTTTTCAACATGAATACCCCACAAGAGATTATCTTGACCGATGGAAGCTAGTGAGTAAAGTTTATCTTTCAGTCGCAGATGATTCCACATCTGATTTTATTAGCATCCTGTTCATATTTTCAAACAAACCAATGTATCATTCCCCATGACAGGTTTTAATGTCAGAAAAACACTAATTTCGAAGTTTTTCTCCAAAAGAAACTTTTTTCCATCTTTGCAAAGTGAGATTGCTTCTAGAAAATGTGTTTCCCATTTCTTCCGGTCTTCCTGATGATCGTGAAAGCGTAAAATAGATTTTCGTCTACAAAAAATGTATTGAAGACCTAGTGAATGCGATGCCTCTCTTGCGTCAATGTTACAAATGATTTCTGGTGGGTACTCTCTTTTGGAAAACATTCTTCTCTGCCTCATTCATCTATATGAGTTCCTAATTAAGACTGGAATAGAAAATCAAGTAACTATCTGAATAAAAATGCAAATTTTCAATTTGGGATTTTTTATTTTGAGTTAGGGTCCTGTCAGAATATCTGTCAGATGTAGTTCAATGTCCAGCGTGACTTTAGCCGGGAAAGTAGTTGTTTTCTGTTAGACATTCACAAAACATAACTTCATTATTATCGTGGATTTTTCAATTCACAAAAAATATTTCTATTCAATATTTAATTGATAATGTTTCACTTTTCAACAGGAATACCCCACAAGAAGGTATCTTGAACGATTGAAGATAGTGACTAATCTTTCAGTCACAGATGGTTCAACATCTGATTTTCTAACCATCCTATTCATATTTTCAAAGAAATGTACAAGATGTTCATAAAATCAGATGTGGAATCATCTGCGATTGAAAGATAAACTTTAGTAACTATCATTAATGGACACGAAGTTTTCCCTTTTTTGCTGCTCGAGCAGCTGGTAAAAAAACTTTCACAAAAAGTGTACGATGGAGACAAAAAGCTAGTGAAAAATATCGGTGACAAAGCGTTGTCCACACTTTTCGAAATGCGAGTTTCATCTTCCATTCCCCATCATCGATGCGCAAAGCCTATCCTCCCCAACCGATGATAACCCCCGACAAAGCGTATTTGCGAAGGTGTTTAAGATAAGGTTACTATTTATTCAGTGACTAACGGTGAGAAGTGACGGGGGACTATGTCGTTTCGTGCCACTTTGGGTGTATTAAAACAGATGCACCCCGAAAATCACCCTCGCTCCGGATCTTTGACAGCGGATCTGGTGGATTTACACCAAAACTGAATCAAGTTTTCTTTAGAGGGGTTAGATGGGTCGATGGTGACATTGGATAGCTACGCTGGACTTTCGACAATTCAAGATGGAAGGGAGCATGCAATCGAGTTCTATATTTTCTCTCTTCAGCATCAATGCCAATACACACTTTACCAAACGTTTAAACTATAGCAATGGTCGAAAGGGATGTTTTGAATGTATTTTATAATGCGCCGAGAAAGAAAAAATAGTTATAAAAAATATTTCTGAAAGAAATGAGTAGGCGCAAGGTCGTCTCCACGGTTTATTGGACGATATTAATTAGCAGTAACATACGAAGGAATTATGAAGATGGGACTAATATGTCCCGAAACATATTCAAGCTAATTAATATCTACCAATAAACTGTAAAGACGAGTTTGAGCCTACTCATTTCTTTCATCATCTACTCTATTTTGAGAAATGGACTTTTTTCTGGAAAAATATTTCTGTTCCTCCATTGAGAATTTTCTATACTAAATAGTTATGTATGAAGTGTTGAAAGTGGAATTTTATTTTGTGAGTGGGAAATATTGCGAAACGAGCGTTAGCGAGAGAAATAACCCCCACGAACAAAATAAAACCGCTTTTGGCAAATGTAGCATTCGATATTTGTTGTACAACTGTTACAAAAAAAAACAATTAACTTCTGTAGGATTCGAACCTACGATCTCTGGGCTACGAGGCAGACGCTCCAGCCACTTGAGCTAACAAAGCACTTGGTAATAATTTCCGGTATTCTGTATTTCCAGTAATATTTACTAGAAATTAGATAATGAACAAAAAAAGAATTTTTCTGGAGGGTTTGAAGATTTCTCTTTCAATATATCTAATAATCGTGATGGTATGGCAAGTAAAAACATTTGAAAATTGTTCATTAGTGATCACAAATTGATAATAGTACCTAGCTTCTTTGTGATCGTACCTATAACTGCTGCAAATATAAATGTGATGGAAGTTGAATTTGAAATTAATGATTCAGATTGCTCTCTTTCACCAGAAATTCTAGAAGCTGCAAAGAGAGCAACTTTGAATTTGTTGCCTGAAAAATCACGGCAATAATATGAAATTGCCTATAATGGATTCATCGAAAGGAGTCAAATGAAGAAAGTTGAAGGGAAGTTTACTGAAAGCGTACTTTAAGTTCATTTCTGAAAAAAATCGAAGGAGTTTAGGAGCTCAATTATCATTTAGACTAAAAAGATTTATTTTATTTTTTGCTTTTCAGTTGATTTTTTCGTCGATTTAATTTTTCGTTAAAAAGTTTTTATTGAAACAAAAGAGTGTTGAGGAAACAACAAACTTATTACCAATTCATATTTCGGACACCAAAACGTTCAACGTTCAACGTTTTTCCATCCTTGAAAACTACATGAATCTTTAATGTCCCAACTTCTGTTTTTTTCCTAAGTTAAACGCACTGTTCAACCAGTCTTTTGGAAAGATGCCTACCACCATTGCCGTTGTTTTCGAAGATCTTCAGCATCTTTGTTAGCATAATATTATGTTAATGAAATTAGCCGAAATCCGTGTACACGGCAATCTGATGATGTGGATAGCATACTATGTTAGCAATTGGTCGCAAATAGTTTCAGTTCTTGGGTGAAAATCATCACCATCTTACGCAACATCTGGTATTCCGCAAGGGTCCCATCTGGGACCATTACTATTCTCAATTTATATCAACGTCATAAACCAGTATTTTAATCACTTTAAATTCTTGCTCAATGCTGATGACTTGAAGCTATTTACTATGATTGGATAAGCTGAAGACGGTGATAAGATCCAGCAAGATTTGAGTAACCTGATGCTTTATTGTGAAAGTAGCTGTTTGTTTATCAACAACAAAAAATTCACCAAAAATAGAATATTACATTAATAATGAAGTTATTACTAAGAAAGATCATGTAAAAGATCTTGATATAATTTTCAATTCTAAAATGTCCTTCATTGATTATATAGCTATGAAGAGTAATAAGTGAATGGGGTATATTTTTCGTATCTGCCGAGAATTGCTTTCGTATTGTTTTCATATAACAAGTCTTGAGAATTCAATACAAATTCTTTAGATACCTGAATTTTAAAGTAACAGGTAATTACCTACTTTCTGACACATTTGGTTTACTTGAACGATAAAAATTTCTTACTCTTGAAAATAGAAAAAAGCAATCTCTATATATTACTCAAAATAGTTAATGGTATGATTGACTTTCGGGCTCTTTTGTCCTCGGTTCCCTTTCTGATTCTCGCGAGGCCTACTAGAAGTAGAAAATTTTATATATATAATATAGTGTTAATAACACGTATCAAAATTCACCAATATATAGGGTATGTCTATATTATAACGCACTTCATTGTGATATTGATCTGTTTTATTTGCTTTTTTGGAAACATATCAGGGACCTATCTCTCTAAACTGATAACCAATTTGTATTCATTTGTATTAGTATTGTTAGGTATGTTGCATTCTCACTTTTGATCCAATATCGATATTAACTCTTATGTACTTAATGGATACTGTTGTGGACTGCAGTATGTTTGTATCCTGAAGCTGATAATAATAATAAATTTGACTACTCTAAATCGACATGGATGATAGAAGTCCTCAACCGTAGCTGATGAGGATTACATCGAGGATTCCATCGAAAATATAAATAAAATTGCTGATAAAAATTTTTCTGGTACAAGTACTAGTTCTATCTCTGCTCCTGTATTATTTGGCTATCCCACTTCAATATCACCGTTATGAGTAAGCGATGACGAACGTTGTGCAGTTGAATTTAAACTTCTTCACTTACTTCCCAGGGAATTAATGTTGCCAAGTGTTCAAACTGCCAAATACATGTTAATATTTATGAATAATTCCTCATGAATAGGTGTGTGATTATTATTATAATATTTCATCAAAATGTTTCTATTGAATAGATTTATGTTATTGAGTATCCACCATCATTTAACTTTAAACACTAGCGTTTAAAATATTTTGACACATTATGTTGAACCATCACTTTTTAATTAACATACCGAACACATGTTATTATTTTCACTGGGCAATATTTGTGAACTGTTTTTCTCCTCTTACTTCTTTCATATAATCCCGGATTTGCCAGTACGTTACAAAAACGTTGTTTTTCCAGCGGAAAAATATCTTTCCTCTGGAAAATACGAATGACTCGTGAAGATAGAACTGAATAGTGTATTGTTAGATCTAAAGGCACAATTGTCTCCGCTCTTTCTTTTCTTGCTAGGAAAGAGAACATCTTCGATACAAAACAAACGGAGAATTGTCACTTGTCACGGAACTGTTTGCTTTCAATTCGCATTGCAACGGAAGCCTTTTAGCAGTTACGATAAAAGAAAATATAGTACAGGGAATGAAAGAAATGATTTGATGGGTTTTTAAATTCGTCCATTCTTTTGTCGAGAGTAAAATATCAGTCTAGTCTTGAAGTGAGTTTCCTGCGAAAAATTGTAAATTCTTCAAAAAATATGAGCAATAGCTCATTCGATTTGGGATGCAATTCTGAAAAAGATTTTTTTTGTTTTTTTTGCTGACGTAAATTGCAATTGTTATAACAAAAAACAAAAACAAAAAAGGGTTAATTTTTCAGAATAACTCAAAAACTATAAGCAATAGCGAAAATCGGAAAAAATTCTTAAGGAGGAGGAAATATCCAATAAAAAAGTTTCGACTCATTGAACTCTATCTTCATTATTTATAGTTTTAAAGTAACTCTACGACCGCTACGGCATGCGCGCGCCGTCTTTAAAGACAGTACACCACATAATTTTTTTTATAGTAAATAACAATTAAAAAATTTGAATATATCATGGTGTGTTTTCAACACTTGAAAGAACAAGGTATTTTGGAAAAAAAAAATTAAGTTCATTTTTCAACAAGTTAGGCATTTCTTAATTAGTTTTCGCACCTCGGTTTTCATAAATGTTTAAATAATAGCTATTTCACGCTTCCACGATCATCAGGAAAACCGGAAGAAATGGAAAACACATTTTCAAGAAACAATCCCACTTTGCAAAGATGGAAAAAGTTAGAATAATTCCTTTTGGAGAGACACTTTGAAATTAGTGTTTTCTGATATTAAAACCTGTCATGGAGTATGATAGATTGATTTTATGAACATCCTGTTCATATTTTCAACAAATCAAAGGCATTTAATAAAAGAAGTTTTTTTAGGACATTTGTTTATAAACAAATTTATCAGTTTAATATTTAAAAAAAATTGACATGTTGTTGTCTGGAGAATACGATTAAAAAAAAACAATTTTTATATTTCCATTATTCAAATAATTGGTTAAGAATTTTTTTTTCTTGAAAAATCATAATTGGCATTTTATAATAGAATAAAAAAAAATACGAAAAATGTAATTGTTTATTAAGTTAACAATTTGTCATAAACAAATTCCAAATATCATTATAATTTTTTTCTAAACTACTGAAAATTACAAAAAACAACCATATCAAAAAGTGTCGAAAAATTATTTATCCGTAATTTAAAATAGTCAATGTAAAAAAAAAATCCTCACTTTGTTGCATATACTTATTTTTGTAATTTTTAGTAGTTTCAGAAAAAAAATATAATGAGATTTGGAATTTGTTTATAACAAATTGTTAACTAAATAAACAATGAATTTTTAATAAAATTTTTTTATTGTTTTATTAAAAAAACTATTATAAACAATAAGAAAATTTTTCAAGATATTTTTTTTCCAAAAATAATTATATTCACTAGACAACAAAATGGCATAATTTTTTTTCAAATATTAAACTAATCAATTTGTTTATGAACAATTTACAAACAAATGTACAATTTTTTTTATAAATGCCTCTATTTGAAAAACAGCAATAGCAAAACATATAGATTAAAAAAAAACAACATTTTTTAATTTTGAATTTCTTGTTAATTTTAAAAAATTATAATAAACAAAATATGCAACTTTTAAAAACATTCATAACGTGCTCTTGTTTAGTATATATATAAGAAGGGCTCAAGGAAGCGAAACATTTTTAGAGCTATTATCTAAACATTCATGCCGTTTTCTATTAAAACCGAGGTCTGAAAAATAAGGATTAACAAATGCCTAACTTGTTGAAAAATAAACTTAAAATTTATTTTCCAACGGAGCATTGTTCTTTCAAGTGTTAAAAACATACCATAATTTATTAAAATTTTTAAATTGATATTTAATACTATAAAAAAAATATTTTTGTGGTGTACTCTCTTTAGAGCCCTATTTTCAGCGTTAGATTAAAATTATAAATATTTGGTGGTAGAGTTTCGGGAGTGACTTCTATATTGAAAATTTCCTCCACTTTGAGAATCCATTTTTCGATTTTCGCTATCGCTTATAGTTTTTGAGTTATTCCCAAAAAATTCAACTCCTTTTTTTTATTTTTTGTTAATAACAATTGCAACTTTCGTCAGCAGAATTTTGTCCCGAATCGAATGAGCTATTGCTCATTCTTTCTGGAGACTTGGAACTATTGTTCTAGACTGGTCTTTATGTTTCTGGGGAGATTTGCTAAAAAGATTGGTCGACCAAAATACTGAATTCGTGGAAAGTAAGTATGAATGGTAAATATTCAACTAGATTCCTTTCGTAAATTGTAAGGACCTCCATTTAAATATTCACAAAATACTACACAAATTAATTACAAAAAAAATCCACTGACGAAAGTCTTATCTTGCATTAAGGTCGGTTGATTTTCCGCTCGCGTTTTGTTGCTCAATCGTTTTTTCAATTTGTTTTTTGCTAATCAAGTAATTTATTCTCAATTATAGCGTCATAATGCAATAAAAAAGTGAAGTATAACCAACTACATATTCAATATATCTAGGAAATCAGTTGAACCTTCGACAAATCAAAACCCAAA
The DNA here is from genome assembly GCA_018342105.1 of Gonioctena quinquepunctata. Classification (NCBI taxonomy): domain Eukaryota; kingdom Metazoa; phylum Arthropoda; class Insecta; order Coleoptera; family Chrysomelidae; genus Gonioctena; species Gonioctena quinquepunctata. The sequence goes on from JAFIRS010003418.1 coordinate 106,186, forward strand.
ATGGAAATTATTCAGTTTGATCTGGTCGTTCAGATAATTCTTTTGTATATTTATTGTTTTCTAAACTTTCTTGTTTAAAAAAAACGACTTTTCATTTCTGGTTCAAACAAATTAGCAAAGTAGTACCTCTCAGTCAATATATAAATTCACTGTTCCTATGTTCTCAAATTGATTTCTTGAATTATCTGCCTCTTTGGCCTATCCCAAAGCTAGGATAAAGAACGATGTTGATAGTTCAAATTCATCAGTGAGGAATGAATCTCAGTCAATAGATTGATTTGTTTGGTCATTTACGGAACTATTTATATGTTCTTATATTCGTTTCTTGATTGATCTGCCTGTTTGACCTACCTAAAAGCTTGAACAAACTACAAATTGATTTGTATGCTCTATGTTCCTCAGATTCCGTCTGTTTTTTCAATTATACGGAAAAAACTAATGATAAATCCAATTCAATGGGAATCATGAAATATGTTTTTTTCATCCACTTTTACCACCAACTATCGTCTTTCGCCATCTATTTTTAGCTTCACAAGAGTTATATTCTCTTACACAATCCCATTCATTAAGTGGCTGAGAAAAGTGTTGCCCTCAAGGAAACAATAAGTTTCGCGAAAGCAACATCGACAAGAAGTCTAATTCCATTGTATACCAGAGGCCATCCATTCATTTCATCTCTCATTGAAAACGTTAATGAAGACGTCAAAAGGCGCACGTTCCGGCTACAACAAATGAGGATGGCTAATGCTCAAAAGCGTCATAAATTAAAGTGTAGAAAAACAAAAGCCGGCCGCGTCGCGTAACATCCAACACGTCTGCTGCGAGCTGCGAGCGATTCACGCTCCTCTAATGCGGAAAATCCTTTGAAATGTATTTTCGGAAAAACGCGTCATCTGCCGAGTTCGCAATGTCAACTTGTCGAGTTGGGTTGACGAAAAAGTTGAATTCAAGTTCATCTATACAGTTTTGGGATGAATACGCTTTTATTTGTTAATTAAGTAGAGAATGTGTATATTTTTTTTCAAAACGGCACTGTATTTCTTTACTGAACAAAAATACCTCAACTCACTTTTCAGTTTTTTTGGAAATCCGGCTAATTTTAAAACTATTATCTATTATATTATATATTATATGGACTTAGCAACAATTCTCGAGTGGGGATCTAATAACTTGGTAGAATTCAATGCAAACAAAACACAAGCATGTCTTTTCTCTAGAAAAGCCGATCTCACTGTGCCTAACATAACTTTGTCAGGAGTAACCATACCACTGAAGTCATCCATATCGATGCTTGGTATTACTATCAGCAATAACCTTTCCTGGGAAAATCACGTGAGGTCCATTGCCAAAAGTGCATCCCAAAAACTTGGTTTTTTGTTTCGTGTCAAGAGCTATTTCACCTCCACTCAGCTGCTTATGATCTATAAGGCACAGATCCGACCTGTCCTGGAATACTGTTCCCATATTTGGAGCGCGGCACCTAAACATATCCTGAGGCTATTGGATTCTGTCCAAAAAAGAGCAATTCGTCTCGTCGGTGATGCCTCGCTTACAAACTCGCTCACTTGTCTGGAACACCGTAGAAAAGTTGGCGATTTGTCTCTATTTTATAGATATTTTCATGGGCGATGCTCTTCTGAAATATCAACAATCGTTCCTGCTTTGGCAGTCTCTTCAAGATTAACCCGTCAAGTTCAGTCATCACACCTTCGTGGTCCTTTGGAGACCTGCAGAACATCACTTTCCAAAGACTCGTTCATCCAACGAACAGCGAGGCTTTGGAACTCATTCCTAGGAGGTGTTCCCCGAGGCATACAACCTCCAGAAATTTAAGAAGAACACCAACTCCTACCTTCTTTCCCTTGGTTCCCACGATGTTCTCTGAACATTACAGGATATCCCTTTTCGTGGGAACCAGAACATAAAAAAAAATAAAAAAAAAAATTTGTTAATGATCCAATCTGCTATGTGACTTTTAGTCACTGCATGCGTGTTTTTTAGCTCTAGCAATTGACCCCCATTATTAATTAACTAGTTATTATTCTTGCAGAAGTTTTCTGAAATGACTGCCCAATATAAGTCTCAGAATCTTCCAATTAAAAAAATCTTTCATTAGGTGATGGTTCAATCAAAACAGCACTGCATCTGTTAAACTTTTCATAAGCAACTCCAATACACCAAAAATGATTTCCCACTTATAGATCTTTCACGTCAATAGGAGAATATCTCTTTAATAATAGCATCAAAATTTTATAGAGAAACATTGCTAATTTACACCTATGTAAAACGAAAGACAAACGGAATAAATTTGATAAATCGGGGGTATACAGGTTGAAATGTCCAGAATGCCCTGTAGTTTATAGAGGCCAAATCGGTTGTGAATTATCCGAAAGAGTTAAGGACCATCCTTCATGTACAGCAAATTTCATGACTCTGATATCAGTAAATGTCATTTTTTCTGGATCAACCATTTGATAGAATCATGACACAAATTTCGACCCAAACAACTATCGACTTCATTAATGAATGAATGAATTGAATATTTTAAAAATATTCGAAATATCAATCTATCGTTTATATATTGGTTCTAGTACATGTGTTATAAAAAATAGAATATATAGATTTATAAAAATGGAAAAAGTATGGGCCTGAGGAATGACCCTTGTGGCACTCCAATATCAATTCTTAGGTTCGATAATTTGTTGTTGAGTGTTACACATTGTTTCACTGAAGCTCAGCTTGTGTGAAAGTATTTCATGTGACACGCAGTCAACTGCTTTCGCGAGGTCCAAGAACTTCAAGAGAGTGAGCTGATTTTTCTCAAATCTGTAAATCCTAAAAAAAGCTCCTGGTTATGACGGAATTACTAATCGTATGATTAAGTATTTTCCGGATAACCAGGTGCAGCCACTTCTAAATATAATCAATAATTCTCTACGCCTTGAAAGATTCCCTCGAAGATGGAAGCATGCCATCGTAGTATGATTCCAAAGGAGGGACAAAACCCGACCTTCCCGCAAAATTTTAGACCCATCAGTTTGCTTTGCAGTTCAGCTAAGTTGGCTGAAAAAGTCGTTCTAGAAAGGCTTGACGAAGAAGTGGAGGACAGAAATGTCCTACCGAATGAGCAGTTCGGCTTTAGGCGTGCTCTTTCCACCGAGCTTCAGGTTCTGAGGCTGGTGGAAGACGCCATAACATATTCGAATGTCAATAACAGTGCCCATATAATACTGTTAGATATCAGTAAAGCTTTTGATGGAGTTTGGCATGAGGGCTCACTCTCCAAACTCATTGATATCATTATTCACTGACGAAACAGCTTTGCTTTCCCCTCCAGCCAACCACTTGATGGGCGTCGTTTACTTGCAGAATGCATTTAACGACCTCCAGCAGTGGTACCTGGAGTGGAAGATAAAGTTGAATCCTGACAAAACGCAGGCAATTTCGATGGGACTTAAGAAAAACAACCCGGAAAGGGGTGTGTCTGTCTCTGGAAGGGAGATAGAATGGTCAGAACAAGTCAAGTACCTAGGGGTAACGGTGGATCGCCGGCTCACCTGGAGACCACACGTCAAAATCATTAAGGACAAAATTGCAAAGAAGATCTGCACATTATATCCACTCATCAACAGGAAGAGTAAACTCTCCCTGAAAAATAAAGTTCTGATTTATAAAATGATGTTCAGACCTGTCATTTTGTACGCCTCAGCCGCCTGGGGCCAAACCTGCAGGACTAGCATTCGCGTCCTGGAACGGGCGCAAATGAAAGTCCTGTGGATGATAACAAACGCTCCGTGGTATGTGCGGAACAATCGGATCTTCGAAGACTTGAACCTGCCTTCCATCGGGAGTATTATCAGAGACCGCAACCGGAAAATTTTCGATTGCGCAATAACCCCCTCGTGAGGGAAGACACTGATTATAACATAGACGACCCCTCACGCTTTATACGTCCCAGGCACTCTCTGGAGTGATGGGCTACTTACCAATCCATACTGGGTAGTGAAAGCTGCACCCTCTATAGAAATTAACATTTTTCCAAATTCAGATTCAAACTTCTCTTCTCGGCCATCTTTGAGACCCATCATCATGGAAAGAGCTAGAGACCGATCTCTAGTCCTTATCCAGTCAAAATTCTAAATTCGTGAATGGCTGTTGCCCACTTATTTGATGTCCAAAGAGTAAGAGCCTTCGGGTTACACTTGACTTTAGTAACAGTGATAGAAGATCATGAACTCAAATCTGTCATTTATATTTTTTGTGAACTACCATATAGATCTTCAATATCGTTGGGAATATATATCTGGTAATATATTCATTTACAATTTTGGTCAGAGGTAGGTACTTATATGAAACAATTAAAGGAGATTCAGAAGATTTTGAGAACGGGGGCAGATATAGTCCCCGAAACGTCAATCAAAAACTATATAGAGAAGTATCTTTTGAATTTTTAAAATTTTTCAAAGGCATATTCAGGGAACGAGAAGTTACTGACAAATCGAATCATTTTTCTATAGGAAATATAATTTGGTGAACGCAGTAACTTATCGGGGTGAATTAATTAGTTTGCCCTCTCTACACTTGTATAGATTTTCCTGATTATACTTTCATTTCCAGACTGTGGAAGGTTACCCAAAAAACATGTCAAGATACTTATATGACTCATCTTATACCTAATACAATTTCGAGTTTAACATGAAAGCATCTCTGCTGTTAGTCTTTTAATATTCTATTGAAGTTATCTCATTGAATTTGATCAACGCATTGGTACGAGCCATATTGAGAAGTAATGAGAAAATATATAAAACTTCAGATTCTCACGATTCTATTTGCGATAACGAACAATTAGAGTTCGACTGCCTGAATCTGATCAAATTTATGTTCTTCATCCACCAACATTAATTTTGTATAAAAACACAATGAATACTCTTCCTTTAGTATATACAAGTTCCGAAATCACACATCGCCTCTTATTTGGAAAATACTAGAAGTGTGTCTTTTAGATGTCCTACTGAAAAATTATCTGTACAAAGCAGTCAGTTTATTCTAATAAGATTTGTTTTTTCAGACTAAAACCAAAATGTATTCATTCTTGCCACCTTTTTTTGGTGTGGTCATGGTTTTTATGTGATTACTTGTTTTACAACTAGATCTAACGAAATGCATTTAATTTTTCTTATGCAGCCGGACGTTGAATGTAATTCATAAACGCTCGCAATATCAGTGTCAAATTTCAAACCGGGGTCAACATTTTCTTCAAGTACTTTACCGGACAATTCGAACAATAGGGCCTGAATAGATGCTCGAAAAAACTCTTTTATATCCAATAATTGATCAATATATTTTATGCTGCGCAATCCGTCATTAATTTCGTTTCTCCACATGTTCCTCGCGATTATCTTAATTGGTTTTGTTTACATGGCAACGCCGCGTACTGAAGCCTTTCAGTTAACCAACGTTTAGATCTAATATCAGCAATTAACATGGGAGAGAAAAGTTATAGAGCTGTTTTGATAGTTTTATCGATGAATGTTATCTCACGGTGATCTTTAAAGCTATTTTTCAAGTTGTCCTAACAGTGGCGTACCTTACGTTCTTTGTAGGAAGGCCGGAAATATGGAGAGTTTCGATCACTCTATAATTTACTTAATTTATTGTATTCCCGTTTTCATATATAGATAGTAAAACTCCCGACTTCTATTCTTTTAGTATTTTTTATTTTATACCAACTCGTTCCTTATTACTGTCAATCGTCTTATTCCTTCATCTTTTATGTACTTTTATTTATCCGGTTATGTTTTTCAAGAAAAATTTTCTTGGTTCCAGCTTTCTTATTGCATTTATCACTCCCACTTCTGCAATTTATTCTATTCCTAAGGTGTCGTTGAGATCTTCATTTTCATTTTCTTCTACCTCTGACAATTTTTTCAAATATTTTCCCCATTTTTCATTATTTTCTTCTTCTGTCATCAAATTCCCTCATTAATCTTTTATATTCATCGTGTTCCATTCTTTCTTTTGCTTTAGTTGTTTCAATATTCCATTAAAATAGCTTCTGATTCTTCCTGAAGTTTGCATGTTGTCTTAAACATTTTTCTAAGAATCTTGTTTGGATCCGTTAACTGCAATCTTTACTTGTTTACTTTTTCCTTTTATTCATGTAATTCTTTCATGCTTCCTTCATGTCTTCAATTTCGGTTTGTAGTTTCCATGCCACCATAAAATTAAATTTTTTTTTAATTCCTTGTTTCCACAGCTTTTTCAGCTGATTCCAATGTCTTAAACTTGTCTTCTATTCCGTTTCCATCTTCTTCATTATCTAATTTTCTCTTCATTATCTTCGGAAAATTTTTGTTGGAACTATAATTTTTCTTCGATTGTTATCCACAATCTTCCTTTCATCCTCTATGTCCATTTTGAGTATTGATGATCACTTCCTATCTCAGCTTGTCAATGACTTTATATCTTTATTTTTTCCACTTATTATTACTGATTTGGTACCAGTCTTGTATATTTGTTTTTTTTATTTGATCTTGTGTTGCCTTTTATATGTTATTTTCTATAATAATCTAAAATCATTCTCCGTCGATATTTTTCATATATTTACCTTCTTTTCCCATATAATCCCGCATTATCTTCATGCTCTTCACACTCTTTCATTAATATCTCCCATAATTATTACATTTTCATCCTTCGTCTAATTATATTTGTAATTTTTATTTCTCCTTTTTTCTTCACCAAATTTCCCTCCTATTTTTCTGTTTTGTATCTTACGGTGAAATTATTTATTTGTATTGGTGCTATATTAATTTTACTCCTCCTTTTGCCCTATTTTTTTTCTACTGCAACCACCGTATCCAGTATCCTCAATGTATTTGTTTACCACATCCAGCCACAAATGATTTCAAGAAATTCATTGAGCTCTTCGATATTATTATTGAACAATTTCAACATTCATACGTTATACTGAATCTCATTTATTGTTTCAGATTTGAAGAAGCAGTTCGAGGTGAATCCAGAAACAACCCATTTGGTGGAGATCGGCCATCAGGTCGACCTGAAATGTATGCCACCTGTGGGTATGCCACCTCCCAGGGTGTACTGGTTGAGGGGTGGTCAAATTCTGCAGCCCGATACAGATGTACTGGTAACCAGTGAAGGCCATCTTCTCATCGGACAGGCTCGGCCTCAGGATACTGGCAACTATACTTGTGTAGCCGAAAATATAGCTGCGAAAAGGATGGCGCCCACTTCACAAATTGTTGTTTATGGTGAGTGCTCTTCGATATCATTTTTCTACACTCGAGTGTCATGTTTTTGTTTCAATATACCCCGGCGGTTTGAATACATTATTTGTTGAGTAAATGAAGCGCTACAAGTTCAGTAACAGACTTAGTTCTTCTGTTCTTCCAACTCAGCTGGCACATTGAAAAAATCAAAATCAACATGAAAATAAACAAATAAAAAACTTTTCGTATAATTTTGTGAAGGATATAAATCCAAAATTTGTCCATTTGGTGCACTACACAACGTAATGTTTAATAAAACGCAAGATGAAAAAACCAAAAATCTAGTATTTAATCCTGATAAATTTCTCTTGAATCAGTTTTGAACAGATAAATTACATAATGGTTGATATAGACAGTTACAAAAACTCATATTTCCTTTGCAATGACTTCCGATAGAATTTTTCATGGAATCGAATGGATTTTCCAGATACATATGTGATACATTGAGTTTAGATAGTACTCGTTTTGATTTCAGAAATTGGCAAATCAATTGCATATTTATATACTTATTTCATTCTATCACGTTCCTGCTTTCAGATGATACTTTTGTATCGTAATTGTATCAATATGTGGGTTGTTTTTTTGGATAACTGGCTATAATAAAAGCATGGCTCTGGCTCTTATATAGTGTCACATATACAGTGCTCGTCTAAAGTCCGTTCCCCCCCTACTCATTTTTGAACCACCTGGTATATCGCAATGGGATTTGGAGGGCTCAAATAGGAGATGAAAACCTACTTTTTCATGAAAAAAATCACAGCTAAAAGTTTCAAAATGGCGGCTGAGTGCCATCTTCAATATTTTTTTTAATCAGAACACCCCGTATTATTATTCCATTTTCGAAATCTGCTCATAATTCTCAACAGTTTTCTCCAATACACTTTGATCCTGAATTCAATTGTTTTCGAAATATTAACGTTTGAAAAGTGACATTTTGGTCATTTCAAACCCAACCAAAAACACTAATGTTGCTTTCAATCAAGTTTGCATTGGAAAAAATCGTTGTCGCGGTAACATCTTGTTTACTGTCAAACTGAACTGCTAACTGTCAAATAGTCCGTTGAGCGCCTAAATCCTTTCATGAAAAGTGTGATCATGGCTCGTAGTTTAGACGATAAATTTGAAGCAGTTTTGATATTTGGAGAAGCTGGAAGAAATTATCATCTAGCAGTCCGTATGTTTAATGATAGATTTCCCGAGAATCCTATTTCGAGGTCATATTTGCGCAAACTTTTAAATAAGCTCCAAGCAACTGGTACGCTGAAAGATGCTCCAAGATCAGGAAGACCGCCTCTTTCAGAAGAAAAAAAGGTAGAAATTGTTGTTGAAATGGTAATTAGTCCGACTCAGTCGACGTCTGCAGTTGCTGAATCCTGTGGAGTGAGTTCAAAAAGTGTCCAAAGAATCCCAAAAAAAGAAAAGTTTCATCCCTATAAAATGAAAATCCCGCATGCTCTCACGGAGGATGATCCAGACCAGAGGGTTGAATTTTGTGATTGGTTAACAAGAACAACTGAAGGAGAACGGGGCTTCCTAAAACGTGTATGTTTCGCAGACGAATGCACATTTTTTCTTAATGTAAAAATCAACAAACAGAATAAACGATACTGGAGCGATACTAATCCGCATATTTTTAGAGAGGGATATACCCAGTTTCCTAAAAAGGTGAATGTGTGGGCGGGGATTTTGGGAAATCGCGTTGTTGAACCGATTTTCATCAGAGGCAATCTTACAGGAGTTCTTTACAGCAATCTTTTAGAAACTGAAATTGAACCTCGAATAAGACAAATTGTATCAAACAATCGGGAAGAGTTTGAAAATCGTGAAATAATATTTCAGCAGGATGGGACACCTCCCCATTTCGATCGCATAGCTAGAGAGTTCCTCGATACAAACTTTCCTGGGCAATGGATAGGTCGCAGGGAAAGTACAGAATGGCCACCAAGATCTCCGGATCTTACACCTCTAGATTTTTTCCTCTGAGAGTGTCTGAAGTCAAATATCTACGCCACTGAATGCCAAACAATAGAAGAGTTGGAACGCAGAATAATAGATACATGTGAAGAAATAGAATAACAGACTTTCATCAACGTGAGGAAAGCTATTTATAATAGGGCACTTCATTGTCAAGATCTAGGAGGGGGCCACATTGAACACTTAATGAAATAATTGTTGGGGTTGAATAAAAGTGTTATTCAGAAATAAATTAGAATTTTTCAGCTAACTAATTTGTTTTGATTGTGAATTTACAGGACACATTCGTAGGCTTCGAGATTTTCCGGTAAACAGTACTGTTTATCCTTAATAAACTCTCTTTACGCCTCTTATTAGTCGAATTCATTAAGAGATTTAACTGCAAATTAATAACAACGTTTAGTTAGCAAAATGTTTTACCGGAAGTGATCAAAATCCATACTTCATTTTAAACCGGAATGTCACTTTTCAAACGTTAATATTTCGAAAACAATTAAATTTAGAAGTAAAGTGTATTAGAAAAAACTGTTGAGAATTATGAGCAGATTTCGAAAATAGAATAATATAAATAATATAATATATATCGTTCTCATTGTAATCATTGCAATGACTTGACAATGTAAATTAGTAAATTGACTAAATAAAGGATTTATATATATTTAAAAAATTATTGAAGATGGCGCTCAGCCGCCATTTTAAAACTTTTAGCTGTGATTTTTTCATGAGAAAGAAGATTTTTTTCTCCTATTCAACCCTTTCAAATTTTGTTTTGCGATATACCAGGTGGTTCAAAAATCAGTAGGGGGGAACGGACTTTAGACGAGCACTGTATACCGTCAAAATGAATTGAAAACACTGTTCATACTATTTGTATATGAATTGCATGAATTGCAGGAATTGCAGGAATTGTCGAAATTTAATTCCATCAAATTTATGATGATATACTCCCCAGAAATCTTCACAGTGTCTCTCGTATCCTTTTTGTATTTCTAAAGTTCCCGATGTCGTTGCTTGCAATACAAATCAAATTGCTTCTCTTCATCACAGTAATGATCCAAATATTTCCCAATTTCGCGAACCTTTCATCTTAAGTACACAATTCTCAAATGAGACGGAAAACCATAAATCCTCTCATTTAAAGCGAATCCATTTCGTAGAGAGTAATTGGTATTTTCTTGACTCTATGATATTTTTGAGCCGGCCGTATGTGAATGAGTTCATAAAACTACAAAGGAAACGTTTACCTTCGATCTTAATTTGTCTTCGAGTAACTCGCGGTTTAATGATTTTCAACTAGAAATATAACTAGCAGTCTGGTGGTAGGTGTCCTCCGGGAGTGGCTACTCGACCAACGTGGTTGGAACCTCTGCGAAATATCATTTTATGGAATGCACTGTATAGAATTCCATAAATATACACTTTCTTTCTTTCCCTGTCTATCTCCAATACAATATGAAGGCAGTTCATATTTTGAATGTGAAGGAATTTTTCATTTTGGGAGTTGTTCAGGATCTAGTTATTGATTTCATTATTTATTATTGAACAACAAACTCGACGGGCCCAAAAAATAATTGAATTGAATTGAATTGAATTGAAGATATGAGTAATATACTTTTTTTTAGATGAGAAATATGGTTTTTTTATTTTCAATACATGGCAGAAACCTGTGACACATAAAATTGAGGTTATTTTATAAAATATGATGAATATCTTACTTCTCATTGAGGTTCACCACTCCTATACCGGATGTTAACGAATCTATTAGAGAAGTCATAACTTCTAGAATATTAGGTGTATCAAAATGAGTATGTGAAGAGGAGAGTTTTCGCATCTTTTTCCTTTTCCGGATCCGGTTTCGAATTTTAAAATGGAACACTATATATATATATATATATATATATATATATATATAATGGAGATTTATGGAATATCATAATCTATAGACACGTTTTGGCTCTCGCTCATCAGTACAGTGGAGAGCCAAACACGTGTCTACGAATTCCATAAAGCACCCGATATTCTCTCTTTCATATAAATATATATATATATTATATATATATTCAACATTTTAGTTCTGAGACATTTCTGATCAGAATGTGACATTCGAAAAACAAAAAAAAAAAATATAAAAAAAAAAAAAAAAAAAAAAAAAAAAAAAAAAAAAAAAAAAAAAAAAAAAAAAAAAAAAAAAAAAAAAAAAAAAAAAAAAAAAAAAAAAAAAAAAAAAAAAAAAAAAAAAAAAAAAAAAAAAAAAAAAATATATATATATATATATATATATATATATATATATATATTGCAACATTTTTGGATTTCTGAGACATTTCTGGATCAGAATGTGACATTTTGAAAGTTTTTATGCCCACTTAATTCTTTAGAGCCACTTTCAATATTACATCTTTGTGGTCATGATCGGACGTAAAGAAATCTGAGGCTCAGGTGATGTCATGAAATCACAATCGCAAAGTTTTAGTGACCTAACTGATAGATAGAAATAAGAAAAGTTGGCAAAATTACATTTTCGTTTCTAACTATTATTTTTCAAATAGCGACAATTTTTTTAAAAGCACTTTCCGAGAAAATAATTTTTTGACGAATCTAGAGATAATTTATTTGCGATTGGATTAAAAATAAGAATCGAATATTACTGAGGACCGGTATTTTCACCTCCGGTTGTACTAGGAATAAATTAATCTATGTCAAGAATGTGCTTTTGAATAATCAAAAAACGTTAAACAAAAGCATATTCTAATCGTTGGTTAATTTATTCCTATTATAACCGGAGGTGAAAATACCGGGCCTAAGGAAAATACTGCATAATAACTTATTTATTTTTGTCAAGTGTGCCATAGATAATAATTTAATTACTTCCACTGTAGTAAATTTTCAAAGTGCATTCCTCCTTGTTCAAGACACATTTCAGCTCGTTCAATTGTTTTTCTCAACATGTTTCGCAACATTCGAGGCTTTTTACTTCTAAATGCCCGTAGAATTATTTCTTCGAAGATTTCAAGAGTGGCTGGGGCTGTTGCATGGTGAACCTTTTCGGTTACATATTCCCAAATAATAAATCGAGCACAGTGAGATCCGGTGAGCGGGCAGGCCACCGTACCGGACCATTGGTTGCAATAACTTGATTATTAAAATGCTCTATTAAGTAATTAAGAACTTCTATGGTATTATGAGGGGATGCTCCATCTTGTTGGAAGTAAATTCCCGTAAAACTGCTAAAGGTAGACTATTACGATGATCCTCGATTTTATTTTGAGAAAACATAAATAAGTACCTAACCCCCCTGCTAACTGACCTTGAAACGATATTGGCCCAATTATTCTGTTTCCAACAATACCAGACCAGACATTGACGTCAAACCTTTCTTGAAAATTGCTCTCTCTCAATGCATGTTGATTTTGTTGGGCCCAGTACCGAGTATTTTGTTATTGAACATACCATTATTGAACATACCATGAAGTTGATAAAATTTGGGTTAACTCTATGATTTTGAAGCAGCCAATCACAAAACATACCCGTCTATCGCCATCGACAGCATACAAATGTTGATGTAACTGATATTTGAATGCTTTTTCAGAATTTTTCTTGCTGACTGGTGACTTATCGGCATTTTTTGACTAATTTCTCTTGAACCTCAACCATAACAAGAACGTTAATATCAGTCTCTCAACATACGGAAAATACTGATGGGCTGGATGTTGCCGAATGGGATATCTCTGAGCATACAACTCAGCAGCAATCCTTGAATTTTTATGACATTCTCCAAATATTAATAACATATCCACTTTTCTTTCACTTTGGCTATACATTATTTTGATGAAAAATTAAACTGAAATTTAAAGAAAATTATGACACTTTTACTGTCTGCTCATAAAGCTTATGTCACTGTCATTACCTAAGTGAGTGTTTTTTGTTTCCAAAAGAAGATTTGATGAAAATAACTCCAAAATATCATGCATCATGGCTATCCATGGCACACTTTGACAAAAGTAAATAAATTATTATCCAGTATTTTCCTTAGTAATATTTAATTTATGTTCTTATTTTTTATCCAATCGCAAATAAATTAGTATCATTGTCATTAAATCCTTTTTTCGGAAAGTGTTAGTCAAAAAATGGTCGCCATTTGAAAAACACGAAAATGTAATTTTGCCAACTTGTCTTATTCCTAGCAATCATACTAGTCACTGAAATTAATTTTCTGGCATCACCTGAGGTCCTCAGATTAGTTTACGTCGATCATGGCCACCTAGATGCAATATCAAAAGTGACTGTAAAAAATTAAGTGGGCGTAAAAACTTTTTGAAATGTCACATTCTGATCCGGAATTGTCTCAGAAATCCAAAATGTTACAGTATTCAGGGTGTTCCATTTAAAAATTCAAAATCGGAGCCATTTTCGGTGAAACTTGAAGTGACCAGAAAGTGAAAAATATGCGAAAATTTTCCTCTTCACATACCATTTACTTATTCCAAATCTCATTTTGATACACCTAATATTCTAGAAGTTATTACTTGTCTAATAGATTTGTTGACACCCGGTATATACAATTGGGTCGATTCTAAATCAGAAAACAAATACTTCCCTGGATAATGCCTCGACGAACATTGGATTACAACGTCATCTTGAATAACAAGATGGGAATATGCGATACATGATAGCAATATAACTTGTTTTTTCGGAATGTTTGTTATTTTCCCATATTTGAGTAATATTTTCTGCTTCAACTCATCCATCTCGGAAAACTGAAATATTGTCAGGAGCATGCGTGGGCCTGAAATTCCTACACTCTGTCACTAATTACACAGTGATCTGCTTTTAACGCTTCGAATAGAATGGTTAGTACCAAACTCCGAGTTGGTCGACCAGCCAATCCGAGTTTCTCTCGAGTCCCACTTCAGCACAGGCTGTAACCAGAGCAGCTTCCGAAACTAATTATTTTTAAAAATAACTCGAAACAAGCGAAGGGCGTTCGTATGTCGCTCTTATCTTCTTCTAGGCTTCTTCAGAAAGGTGCACACAATTAAGAAAATTTCACCGTGGAAACCGACAGTTGTTAATGATTTTCTGGTGTGCGGTTTTCTGCTAATTTCGTACTTTTGTCGAAAGAAAAAGCGTTTAATTATGATTTTTTCGGAATGAATGGCTCGTGGGATTGCTGGGTTGGGAGTATTTTTTCTTGGGTGGAGAAATCTTTGATGAATTGTATGAAAGAGGTCTTGACCGATGTTTCCGGTTTTTTACCGTACCCGTTTTTCGTGACATTTTTGGCGCGCGGATGGTTTGAGAAATGGTTTACTTAGGTTCGCTTCTTCAATAATACTAATAATAATCTAAAGCAGTGCCTGCGATGAAGTATCTCAACTTATTCATTTGATTTTGAGATATAACATCACTTTATTGTCAATATACAGGCTCCAAATTATACAGGCTCCAAGACGAGAAAATTAGCCTGAATACATTAAAAAATATCTTTCAATGTAATACAGCTGCTTACATCTATACCCAAGATATACAGTGCTTCTCAAAAGTCCTCTCCCCTCTCTTATTTTTGGAACGGTTATACATAAACAAGTGAAATTTGGAAACTGAATATTGAAGGTTGTAAACTTCCCTACTAGTGATGATAGATGACGAAATCGTCAAAGATGACGTCACAAGGCCATTGTGACCAATAATTTTAAATGGAACCCTACGGCAAGCGACACCTCTTTTGAAAGGTATCGAAAAAACCTATTCAATGATACCAATTTTGTTTGTGTTTATGGCAGTTTTGGCAACTCGATTTTAAAAAACGCAAAGCTGTGATGAATTAAATCAGTTAATACTAAAATTCCAAATTCAAGATCCACCTATGGATAGTTGTCAAATAAGCTGACGTTTTTTTTTGTCTCCCTAATTCGACGTTTTTGTAATTGTTCAAGTTTTTGTACATTTAATAATTTGTGTATTGTTGATCGAACGTTTAACTGTTTTAGCAGCTTTTGGTACTTTTAATATTTTTGTACATTTTAATAATTTGTTAAACTGTTGTGAGCCGAACGTTTAAGTGCTTCAAGAAGCGAAATGGTACGTGCTTTAGGTGATAAAGTAGCAGCGATCCTTATTCTGGGTGAAACTGGACAAAATATTCATGCAGCAGAACGCATTTTTAATGAGAGGTTTCCCGATCGCCCCGTTTCGAGAACTTATTTGAGGGAGCTTCTCCGTAAGTTTGAAACAACGGGTAGTATTGATGATGCGAAACGATCTGGCAGACCACAAATTTCTGATGAGGAAAAAATTGATATACTGGCAGAAGTGAAAGTTAATCCTACTTCTTCAACAACTCACGTTGCATCTACCTGTGAAGTCAGTCGAAGTACAGTACACAGGGTGTTGAAAAAAAAACAAATTTCATCCATACAAATTAAAAATGGTTCATCAACTCTCAGACGACGACCCAGACCAAAGACCAGAATTTTGTGAAAATATGGAAACTAAAATTAACCAACAGCCAGACTATGTCAGAACAATTTGTTTTAGTGACGAAAGTACTTTCTATCTGAATACACAGAATGTGAGGTATTGGAGTGACGCAAATCCTCACCTGTTGCGTGAAACACATACCCAATTTCCCCAGAAGGTGAATGTTTGGGCAGGTATCCTGGGAAACCACACCAAATACTAATTTAACTGGTGAGGTTTATCTGGAGCTGTTGCAAAACGCATTAGAACCGTTATTCCTTGAAATTTTGAAAGATAATCCAGATGAATTCGGCAATTTGGAAATAATATTCCAACAGGATGGTGCTCCTCCACACTATTACGGTGCAGTAAGACGGTATTTGGATGAGGAGTATCGTGGTAGATAGATTGGACGACGAGGTTCAACGGAATGGCCAGCTCGATCACCAGACCTCACATTTTTTTCTGTGGGGGTACCTTGAATCGAAGGTTTACGCCACTGAACCTGACAATATTGACGTTTTAAAACAACGTATTGTTGCAGAATGTGAGGCTGTTTCCGCAGACACATTTGCAAAAGTACGAGAAGAGCTTAGAAATGGATATTTCACTGTCAGGAAGTGAATGGAGGTCACTTCGAGCAATTCCTTTAGGTAGATACTGATTCTTAAATCTGTAATTAATATCATACTGAATGGAATTTAAATTTTAATGTTTACTATGAGCCATTAAAACTGCCATAAACACGAACATAATGAATATCATTGAATAGGTTTTTTCGATACCCTTTAAAAGAGGTGTCGCTTGCCGTAGGGTTCTATTTAAAATTATTGGTCACAATGACCTTTGACGTCATCTTTGACGATTTCGTCATCTATCATCACTAGTAGGGAAGTTTACAACCTTTAATATTCAGTTTCCAAATTTCACTTGTTTATGTATAATCGTTCCAAAAATAAGAGGGGGGGAGGGGACTTTTGAGAAGCACTGTATATTAGGGAAGGAACATCCCGAAAGATGACTTGTATTCTACAAACAAAATCTCAATAATGATACGGGAAAAAAATGGCACATTCATTATTTATTCCCAGAATTAGTCGCCATCCACTGAAAAGCAGTTAGATGGCTGCAAAATCAAGGTTTTTCGATAGTATGATGATTAGATCACGGGCGGATCTATGGGGGGGTAATTACCCCCCTCTCCCCAGCCTGTAAATAATAATTAAAAAAATATGCTTGTTTTCTGGCTACTATATACCTATAACACCGGACTATTATATAATTACAATATACATTATTATTTTAAGATTCAATAATAAAAGACTTATACTATGGCTTTGATGGTGTTTTTCTAATATACTAAATTTGCATATAGTTCTGCCTTTTATTGCGGAGCAGACTATCATTACGGTCCACACGAACGTATAATAATTCAATTTGTAATTTTATAGAGTATCCAAAAGTAAAAATAATTTACAAAAAGATGTTTCCTAACTGTGAAAATTTGAAATTGCTCAAGAGGTTAATATTTTTATAATGAGTAAGAGTGCTATGTTAGAAATGAGATTCACCGATTACAATGATCAATTAAATTTTTTAAGGGGGCTATAAAAAAATATGGTCACAAAATAAAATTTACTTGAGAGGCTTTACTTTTGTTACATAAAATTTGTTATAAACAACTTTCCTACTTTCCTACTTTTAAATTCGGGAGGAGCATAATAATGAAAAATATAACATTTGTGGCAAATTCAGCGAACACACTATATTACACACATTTTCTCGACAAACCCAATGTTTCATTTTGACTCGGCAATTTACATCAAGAAATTCACAGTTTCAAGTGCGTCCTACCTGAAATCTCCCATTATTAATCATAAAGTAATCCTCCACAATCTCTCTCCCTTATGAATTACACACAACTTGTGGCTCTACCTCTGAGACATTGATAAGTACGGTGTAAACTGAGAACTTAAAGAGCTTACACCTGATACTTACAAGTGGGTAAACAGTCTGTCAGGATTTTTTGCAGTATGAAACGGATGATGGGGTCATCAGGCGGATTATTGGATTGATTTCGAAAATATTTTGCTCAAAAGCTGACAAAAAGACGAACCCTACGCATTATTAACAATATGGTTGAAAAAATAATGGGTCAAAATGAGAGCCGAGAAATTTTTTATACGTCCCGACGTTTCGGTTAGTTTATTCATCCTTAATCATGGTTGGTAGAAAAAAATAGATTTAGACAGAGAATAGGTGACAAATTAATATAAGGATATAAATGAGCGTAGTTTAATTGTATTAACAAAACAATCAAAATTCAGACAAGTTGAATTGGCTTAACAACACAGTTTAAAAAATAACTTTATATCAAATGAATTAAAAACCTATAATAAAAGTTTTTTTTTCTTCTCCCGACTAAAAACTTTTTTGTGTATGTTTTACAAGAGTTACCTATGAATGCTTGATGGAATTTCAAACAGTAAATAGAAGACTATCATGAAAAGATGAAACGGCACAGTTTTCAGTAATGGAAGTTGAAATTATTTGTATTCTTGTTATAATGAAAAAATTTAATCTATTAACTAGATAATTCATTATTCTGATCCATTTGATCAACTTGTGAATAATCTGCATGGTGAATATTTTGTATTGATATTCCAACTTTTTTACGACTATAAAAATGCTGTTTGGTAAATTTTACTGTCTCAAGTCTTGTATTTCTTCGTTCAGCGGATTACGTGGAATTATAAAATGTTTGCATATTATTTGTTCGAAGAATCGTTTTTTTTGTGATCTCAAGTAGTTGAAGACGACTTTCCATCAAGCTATGATGAATAATTTTCTCCTGTTTGAGGTCAATAGTTGAGTTGTCGGATTTTATGGAGTACAAAACGCATTTTTTTCTAAACATGGTACACTCAACTCATTACTACAATTTCTTGAATCGGTTTCAACATCATATTTCAATTTCTCTCACGTCTCTCCTGAATAAAAAATGGCGGTAACATGCGAAAAACTGATGAATTTGACTCTGGATTATATAGATATATTGAAAATAGCAATGTGCCTAATACGGTACCTTGAGGCACCCCACATCCTATTGCTTCAGTCACTAATTTTATCATTTATTTTGACGCATGGTCGGTAATTTTTGAGATAACTTCTGAGTCGACAATAATATTATGTGATTTACTGGGTCAAATTCTACTATTACAACACTTCGAAGAACATCACGGGTTTAATTTCATTTATGCCCAAATTTTTCCTATAGAAAAAACTTTTTGAAAAAACAATGATATAGCTGAAAAACTGAGTTTATGCCATAATCATATTTTGAATAGATATAAGGAATTCCAGAATAAACCGTACTAGAGGATTATTTCCAATTTCACTTATTCATTTCATCAACTAATAGACAAAGTTTCTTTTCAAAAGTTTTCTTATAACTCCCTTCTTTATTTCTGTGGAGCACGAAATCAATCTGTACATTCAGTAAAATCGAAAACTTTTCTGAAGAAACTATGCATATTTTGCATTATATTTGCCATGGTTTCATGAATAAGTAATTTCTGAATAACTGGAAAAGGTAGGTGTCTCTATTTGTCAACTTGTTTTGTTTTTAATGTATGGCATTTTGTTGCTATTAATTTGAAGTTGAATTGGTTATTGCAGATAATGTTACGAAATCAGTTTGAGTCAAGAACATTCTGAATAGAAAACAGTATAGTCTGATTTTTTTTTGCTTTCGTATCCTTATGTTTATAGAAGGAGAGCCAGAAGTCTGTACGTTCGGTACATTGAGTTTGTGATAGTTGGAACGTTATCGAAATTGTTGCTGATGTTTTCATCGTTGGTAATGATAGTGGTAATAAACAGTTCTTTGCACAACTACGAATTGAAAGAACCATGAACATAGGACTAACTTACTCATATTGTTTCACCGAGCAGTGTATACAGAGTGGGCCATTGAAAACGAAACAGTGGCTCTGTAGGTCGGCAGAACCGAATTATATAAAAACGCTCGAACACGTCAACTACATTTTCGAGGGAAACATCGTTCGCGATGAAATTCACCCGAAATACATTCCATCCCTCGGAGCTGTGACCACCACCCCTAAATTTTTAAATGGCATTATATGGCAAGTGATACCTCATTTGAAAGGTATTTTCCTTCTTAATAACAAACAACAAAAATAAATTAATTCTATCAATTCGTTTTCGAAATATAGGCACTTGAAGTTGGGAAATCACTTTTTATTCACTCAATCAATAAAAATAACATCTAACAATGCAACTCTTTAAATATAATTATCATTGTCAAGGAATTAAATGATCCAACTGTTTACCAACAAATAACATGCAATTCCGTGTCAAATTTTTATTTCATCCCAATTTACTTGATCGAAAAAAATTTAAGGTTCTTAAGAATCGATAAAAAGACGTTTTCTCGAATTCGACTCAAATGCGAGTACAACAAAAACATGTATGGGATAATTTTTTTCGCCAAATCGCAATTGTGGACGTCTATCAGTGTCAAACTGATCTTTAATTGAACGATATTAGAGTGAATTACTTGACTAAAGCTGCTGAATATATTTCCGCATTAATGGTGTATACATACCTATGATCGTGGAAAGAGTTGAAATAATAACAATTTTTTTCAAGAATGATGAGTGCGGTAACTGTACGGGTAATTTGTTCAATGAAACGCATGCAGGTGAACTTGTTGCTAGAAAATACGTCTAGAATTAGTGCAGAAATTTCGTCAAACTGGATCAGTAGCCAACAAGAAACGAGACCCAGAACGTGAATTTCCGTTGAAAAATGAAGCTGTTGAAGTTGCACTTTTAGGACAAGTTCATGCAGACCCAACATTGAACACAAGGAAATTGGCTAGTGTTAGTATAGAACCAGTATCTGCCGAATCCTGAAACATCATAAATTCCACCACTACAAAACACATTCGGTATTGAATGAAGATGATTTTGATAGGCGACAGAAATTTTGTGGAATTATGACTACGAGAATAGATGCTGATTAGAATTTCCTTTTCAACATCTGCTTTTCTGAGGAGTCTACATTCTTTCTGAATTCGACTGTGAATCGTCATAATTGTCGTTATTGGTCAGCTGCCAATCCACATGTTTTCCACGAAGTCCAAACTCCCAAACCCCCCAAAAACTCAATGAATTTGTTTATCCACAATTAGTAGACAATTAATTTATTTTTGTTGTTTGATATTAAGGAAAAAAATACCTTTCAAATGAGGTATCACTTGCCATTTAAAGAATTAGGGGTGGCAGTCACAGCTCCGAGGGATGGAATGTATTTCGGGTGAATTTCATCGCGAACGATATCCCCCTCGAAAATGTATTTGACGTGTCCGAGCGTTTTTATATAATTCGGTACTGCAGACCTACAGAGCCGCTGTTTCGTTTTCAATGGCCCACTATGTATAATTAGACGATGCAATCCAATATATTTCTAGTAATATTTTTTTAAGACATACAGTGAAATAAAATGAATAGCCATATTCTACAGTTTCATCAGTGGCATAGGAAAAATATTTATTTCAAAATGCAAATTTTGGAGATAATTCCCGAAAACTGCGAATAATGTACCCACTAAATTAAAAAAAATAAAAATTCTTTGGTAATACAATCAGTACATCTATTTCGGTTCTAGAGAATAAATAAAAAACAATTACTTCGAAAAGCTTTGCTGCTATAGGTACATACTTATCGTGAGAAATGACAGAATTATTCATTTATTAAGTACAGAAAAGGTAATTCCTATAATAAGCGATTGAATTGAAACTAAATAACCATTCTTGAAATTACAGGATGAGTAAAATTGGAATAAGAACTCCATGATGACCTAATTAATAGTAGGAACTACTATCCTGTTGAAAATAACAAATTGGACATTTATATTTGCAATTAGTTAATTTTTTTTTCAGCTTTTTCCTGGATGTTTTTATAGTAAGAAGAGACAGATCTTCCTAGAACATGAGACATACTGGAGTATTTGTGAACATTCATTTTTCAACTTTTTTCCGGTCGTTTTTATAGTATATCGATATTCGTTTCCTCAACTTCTCCTAGAATTGGACAACATACTGGAGTATTTGTCAATAATAAAGGGTGGGTGATTTGCCAGTGACCACACGTAAACTCTATACAGTGCTCGTCTAAAGTGCGTTCCCCCCTACTAATTTTTGAATCACCTCGTATATCGCAACGAAATCACAGTTAAAAGTTTTAAAATGGCGGCTAAGTGCCATCTTCAATAAATTTTTCAAATATAACATTCCGTATATTATTCCATTTTCGAAATCTGCTCATAATTCTCAATAGTTTTCTTCTACACTTTACTCCTAAATTCAATTGTTTTCGAAATATTTACGTTTGAAAAGTGACATTCCGGTTTAAAATGAAGTATGGATTTTGGTCACTTCCGGTAAAACATTTTGCTAACTAATAGTATATTGTTTAACAACCACGGAATGATACTCATTTCCCACGAGTATGATGTTTGCAGATCATACGTGGAAAATGAACATTCCGTGTGAGTTATACACTATACTTTTTCTACGGCTTTAACATAAAATAGCGAAATTAATTTACAACAGAAACTTGAACTTCAATTGATCAAAGTATGCAAGTAATACATTTTCTGAAGTTGACGCGGTGACGTTTCCCTATTGCCAATATGTGAAGGATTTGT
This sequence comes from Gonioctena quinquepunctata, assembly GCA_018342105.1. Classification (NCBI taxonomy): domain Eukaryota; kingdom Metazoa; phylum Arthropoda; class Insecta; order Coleoptera; family Chrysomelidae; genus Gonioctena; species Gonioctena quinquepunctata. Next base: position 128,640 of record JAFIRS010003418.1, read on the forward strand.
GGGCTTTTCCATATTTCTCTTTCGATACTTCCGGAATCAAGTTTATACATGCCTAATTTGCGGCTGCAATTATGTCTGGAGGAGGTAGTTCGTCAATTTCACTGCTCATCATACCTTTAAACTTTGACAAGTTTTGATGAAACTGAATTGACAGATGTCTTAAGTTCTCCTTGCTATCCATGGGAGACGTGATTTAATGACCAACAATAACACAATGACTTCATTGTGTTATCAGATAAGGAAATGAAATTGAAAACATACAATATACTTCATTGTTTAATCAAAAACAGTTTTTAAAATGCAGTTTTGTATTATAGCCGTAGAAAAACGTTATTATTAATTTGTAGTTGAATCTCTCAATGAATTCGCCTAATAAGAGGCGTAAAGAGAGTTTATTAAGGATAAACAGTACCGCTTACTGTAAAATCTCGAAGCCTACGAATGTGTTCTGTAAATTCACAATCAAAACAAATTAGTTAGCTGAAAAAAATTAATTTATTTCTGAATAACACTTTTATTTTACCCCAACAATCATTTCATCAAGTGTTCAATGTGGCCCCCTCCGTAATCTTGACAATAAAGCGCTCTATTATGAATAGCTTCTCTCACGTTGATGAAAGTCTGTTCATCTATTTCTTCACATGTATCTATTATTCGGCGTTCCAACTCTTCTATTGTTTGGCATTCAGTGGCGTAGATTGTTGACTTCAGATACCTCCAAAGGAAAAAATCTAATGGTGTAAGATCCGGAGATCTTGGTGGCCATTCTGTACTTCCCCTTCGACCTATCCAAGCAACCAAAATGTCACTTTCCAAACGTTAATATTTCGATAACAATTGAATTTAGGAGTGGAGTTTAATCGAGAAAACTGTTGAGAATTATGAGCAGATTTTAAAAATGGAATAATATACAGGGTGTTCTATTTAAAAAATTTATTGAAGATGGCGCTCAGCCGCCATTTTAGAACTTTTAGCTGTGATTTCTTCATGAAAAAGTAGGTTTTTATCTCCTTTTTGAGCACTCCAAATTTCGTTGCGATATACCAGGTGGTTCAAAAATTAGAAGGTGGGAACGGACTTTAGACGAGCACTGTATAGGTCCTCATTGCGAGTCCAAAATAACCCCTGGCATACCTATCTCAGTGACAGAAAGGATAAGAGTCCGATATTGGTCCATTGCGGCGCACTTGTGTTGAATCCATAGATTTCCCTCTCATATAAACTACGTACTGTTTTCTCTTTAGCATAACTTCATGATTCACCTTGTCGAAGACTTCAATGAAATCTGTGAAAAACATCGAATTGACTGTTATTTTCGGCAGTAATTAACCGGAAATAATAGAAACCACCGATCGGGAAAAAATGGAAAAAATAAACAAAGTTTTTGAATTAATTCCATCAGAATTAAAATAACTATACGGGAGAGTGAGCAGTTTTTTTAGTACGGGGCTACAACTGACGACGAAGAATGGCGAAAGTGGCCTCTATAAATCAAGTATAGAAAATATAGAAACATCCCGACCGATTCAGCGTGAAAAATACCTTTCCACGCCCCATTACCCCCGAACATGAAAACTTCCGAGCGGCTCGTCTCGGAAAATTGGTGGAAAGCAAACATCCGGTACTGACCGACATCTTTTGACACTCTCTGATTCATGCCGTCGGCATAAATTCCATTTTCTCGTAAAAATCCGGAGCCATGCACGGCAGACGATGGCGGAGCATTGGGATTCAGTTCGGTGGAAGTTTTCCATGAGGAATTTTCAGTAAGACGTCAAGCTGAAGGTTGAAAAGATGATTTTGATGTAGGTCAGAAGGAAAAAAGTGTCGTCTGCATCTAAGAGAGGATGATTTATTGCAGTTTTCGGAATGCGAGCTGCTTGAATGAGAATCGTGTTAGGAATTGATGTGTTCTCCAGGGATCTGGATACCTTTTTCTTGTTGCCAAAGAATTCCCAAAGTGAAACTAGAAACCGTGGGATTCATTTAAAATCGGAATATTTAGAAAATGTATAAAGAAAATCTATACAACCGTTGAATGGTAACCAAATTAGTTAATCGCCGTATAGATATTTGCTCGGTGAATTCTTCTTTGGTAGACCCAAAAATATTGGAAATGTCTATTTTTTATCTAAGGCATGAGATGTTATTCAATATCAGTTCATTACTATTGTACCATTCCCTATTTACTGCTCTAGAAGTGGTCCGGGAGGGCTTGTTGGAAAGCTTTTGTTGTATTTTTTCATAAAAATTATAGTTTTCTTCCGCAAAATTATACAGGGTTATTCATTGGAAAATGCGCATACAGTAAGGGTAGATGGAGGACACCGTGGTGCTTCTAAATAACCTATATTTTATGGGTTTATCGTTCTTTTAACCAAGATCCTGGGTGATTTATTAATTTCTCCATTTTTTCAATTGATCATAACTTATGAACCACCCTATAGATTTTTGTAATATTTGGTTCGTATGTTCTTTGTCCATAGTGTTGTCGATCAACATAATGAAAAAGTCTCATCCAGGTCCGGCCTTGAAAAATTAATAAGTAGGTTTCGAGTCGAAACAACACCCTGTATATCAATATTTTAAAATGTTATTCACAAATTTGGAAATAGAAAAAAATAAGTAAGATTACATTTATTTGGTGTGTCCGCATACAACTTTTTCACTTATTAATTTGAGTCAAATCTAGATGTTTCGATAATGAATGGCACAAAATTAATTTTTTATCAAATGGTACTTTTCCAGCTTCAATCCATAAAATCATCGACTATTTCTTATTCTCCTAATTTCTGGATCCCAACCTTATTGAAAAACGAGAGGACATGTCAGTATTTGGGATAAATTATTATTATCAATGACTAGTTTTCAAACACCCTGTATGCGTAAAAAAATCATCATAACATTTGCTCATTGTGCTATATTTAAAAAAAAATAAGAAAAAGAGGAAAAATGCCCATTCCGAAAAAAGCATAACTTTATTTTAAACGAAAATAACGTTGCAACAAATCTACATTTTGAAGGTTAAACATAACAGAAAATAAAAAATAGAATTTTCTTTATCTGCGTCTAATTATTTTTTTAGCTAGAGTATGATAATTTCTCGACTCTTCTGATGCATTCTTGATAATAATAATAAAATCAAGCAATCTGTACGTATTGTTTATGTTCAATTCAGTAAATAATACACATTTTTTGTGTCTTATTCTTTTCGTTTAACTCAATACAATTTGTTGCAACGTTATTTTCGTTTAAAATAAAGTTATGCTCTCTTCGGAATGGGCATTTTCAACTCGAAACCTACTTGTAAAATTTTTTAATGCCGGACCTGGAATAAGACTTTTTTCAGTATGTCAATCGACACCACTGTGGACAAAGAACATACGAACCAAATATTACAAAAATGTATGGGGAGGTTCTTAAGTTATGATTAATTGAAAAAAATGGGGAAATTAATAAATCATCCTGTATATTGGTTATGAAGAACGATAAACCCATAAAATATAGGTTATTCAGAAGCACCTCGGCGTCCTCCATCTACCCTTTACTATATGCGCATTTCCCAATGAATAACCCTGTATGATCGCAACTATATTAAAGGATTTCTGCTGATATTCTCTATCTAGTTATTTGTCGATTTCGTAATAACTCTAATGTTCATTCACCCACTGTCAGTTTTCCTAATATTTCTCCTATGTTTCACCATACTATGTTATGAGCATAATTTTTATACTTTTTTCCGTTTCTTATGTCAGAATTGATCTCAATGCTTTCGTTGTTCTGAATGCAGTCATACCTTTGTCCAACTTTTTGGAACGGAGTTCCTTTACGCAGCTTACGGTAGGTGTTGACTGATAGAAATCGTCACGTAAGAAAAAAGCGTTATGCCCCTGTAACGGGGAACAAGACTCTTTATGGCCGTGTTCTCTGTTTTATTTTAATTTTTCAAAAATAAAATAAATTGTAAAAAAACTATTCTGCCGATAACTTTCAATATTTTTCCTACCAAAATATGTATCGAACAATTGAACCTAACTTGAAATCAACTCATACGCCATGATTAAATAACATAATGAAATTTCCCATACTTACTTATATTATCTCAACTCCTCCGTAACGTATAGTCACACTCTCTTTTCCTAAGAATGTTTCTACATATATATTTATATATTATAAGGGGCAGCTGCTGTCACCAGGTGTGCAGAAAATGGATTTTTTACACACAACACCAATTTTGAGTGTTCCTATACTATCATGTAGGACACTGATAGTTTGGTCACCACTAGTCCGTCGGACTCAAATTCGTGCCTTCGGCTTGATATGCGAGGTCCTTCTTGAACAACTTTTCTTTTCGTTCTATAAAATAGCACCTTTTTGTCTTTTGTCTCGAAAGACTTTTATTCAAGTGAAAATAGAACTAGAAATAATACACAAAATTAACTCCAATACATCTATTAACAGAAAAAAATGTCAGAACTATGTAACAGCTCGACGCTTGTCGAAAAAAAAAATTGCAAACAAAAAATAAAATCCCTCTCATTTTGAGAATGAAAAAAACAGTTTAAAACAAACAAAAGGGCTCATATTTCCGTTTTATAAAATAATTTTCTATCATTGAAATATAGAACCTGTTTTACCCGAAGCTCTCCTATTTGGTTGCTACCCGTTAACTGACACTCGATTTTTCCATAATTTTTATAGTTGAGGCCGTCGAAACTAGTCTCAAATTCAATCAGGAAATCTGAAACTATTCTCTCGTTTTAAAAAATTGGAAACTTGACTCGGAAAATTATTCCATAAATTTAAAGTGTTTTTTTCAAGTTGTTATGAGCTCTTCGACAATGTAAATTTGATTATAGTTTGAATAGACGAATACCCTATATACTCCGTTATGACTAACCCTAATTGTTACTAACGTGCATGAGGTTCAACCCGTAAATCAATAGTTAAAAGCAATGCATCAAGTTAGTGTTCCCACTTATAAGCCAGCCAGCGACCCTTGCACCTCCCATTTTTCCTCCCAGTTTCCGATATATTTTTGTGAAAAATTTTCGACACATTGTTGACATTTTCAATAAATCTACAATTTTTTATCTTCCAAAACATTTTCGATAATTTTTTTATTTTATTGATATTTTGAGCATTTAATTTGCCAAGAATAATGATCGGAATATTCATGATTTTATGTATCAGTGATTTGTGTTGTAGGAAACTATATCCAATATTTGTATGTATTACTGAAGAAGATATACTATTTTTTCCGCTGTTTCCCATACTAAAACGACCGCCCTAATCTAACACACACACAAACTACACAAATTGTATCCGTAAAAATATAAACAACGCATAAAATGTTGTAGTTTTCACGTGTTGCGTCGGGAAATTCGATCTGCCATAACTCTGCGCAAATATTTACCTGTAGCCTGCAGTGCAAGTCTGTAGCGTGGCAATCTCGAAGACGACCGACCAAGCGACAACCGAAATACCCACATAAAACATAATGTGCTGAAATGAAAACCGAGCTCGAACACGGCAAATGTCGTGACGCCACATCTTATATTTCGCGAAACTAATGAGTTCGATAATAGCCTAGGAGAATTTCGGTTATTTTGGAATCCATCATCATCGTTTTTTCTTCGCTTATGTTTTCTAATTCAGTACAATGAACCAAGCGGATATCGTTATGAACGTTCATCATTTATTTTTTCCATTTCGACATTTCACAATGTATAGCAAAGTCATCATATGAGGGATATATACAGTATGGGAGTTTGGGGTATTTATAATATACATTGATATACATAACATTTATACTCACGTCACATCTAAGAACTCTTTCAAATTATAAAAACTCTTCCAGACTAGATGAAATTTTTTCAAGTAACTTACATTTTTTAATGTTCAAAGGAAGTTTGTTGAATAATTTGGGACCAATGTAATCTGGAGAACAATACTTTACTTTCCTGTTGGTTCTAGGTAAACGGAGGTTAACTTTTTGGCGAGTATTGTGATTATGGAGATCTTATGCACAAGAGCTTTTCTTTATTTAAAAAATATATTCACACATTCAAGACTGTAATGCAGGTAATGGTGAAATTACCTTTTTTTAGGATTGTTCATGATACCAACTCGGAATTTTAGCCATGCATCTAATTATCTGTTTTTGAGCCAAAATACATCAGAGACAGCTGTGCTACACCGCCAGAAACAAAAACGTGTATTGATTTGGGTAATTATTTTCGTTGATATTTAAATATCTGGAATTGATTGATCGGAAAACACTAGTAGAATCTAACAAACTTCCGTTCATAGACAGCTTTGTAAACCGTGCATGCGAGAATCTTGCTTGGCAAGATGTGTTCAGTTCACGTATTCTGAATGTCTGAATCAGTACAATGGTCGTGATATTATTTTCCAAAGCAATCCACTATCTGTGTTGTTTGTTTCTTACAAGTGACTGTAATAATTATTATAAGTGCCAAGCATAGTATGAAGTCAACTTGTTCTGACTATCACCAGTTTGGATATAATAAGGTAAGTTATTTTTTACACTTTGAAATTGAATATATATATATATATATATATATATATATATATATATATATATATATTATCTCAGGAAGCCTGCAATGTGCACATTTACCACACAATCAGTTCAACATTCTACCTTATTCAAATGTCGAGTTGAATGCTCATTGCATTCGGCAATTGCCGAAGTTTTCCTCTGAGCATGTCACCGGAAATTAGGCGGGAAGCGCTATCCAAAAGTTTTATCGAATTTTACAAAGAACAAAACATGTTTTCAAATTTGTTTTTCAGATTTTTAACCACAGTGAATTTGTCGTTATGAAATGACATTATAAACTCGTCATTCACAGGTGTGCAAGAGGTTAGAATACACCCTGTATATATATATATATATATATATATTGTTATGTTAAGAAGGACAAGTTATATATTGTAAAAATGAAAAATAAATCATTTCTTGAAAAACCACAAAAATAATAAATATTTAATAGTTAGTAGTTCATGAGATATTGTGTTTACATTTTTTTGGGATTCTAATTACTTTCTGAAGCCTCTGTATAACATTGATAGGTAGATATATGCATATAATGCAGTAATTTTCTTACATTTTCGAAAATGATTCCAACATATAATTGTTTGAAATACAACAAAAAGTCTAGTTTTACAAAATTATTCTGGATTAAATGTGATCAACAAAATTATAATGTTAAAACATACAGTATATGAAATTGCATCTAACTAAAATAGCCAATGGGAGAACAAGAAACTTCTTGATGAAAATAGCCAATCAGGGAACAGAGATGGGTTGATGGAAGATTTGAAATTGTGGAAAAGTAAGAACACAGAAACGTCAAAGATAATTATGATAAAATCTTGCATTTAGTTTATGAGAAATGTAAAATATGTTAGTTGATAAGTTTTCTCAAATAACATCAAATCAGTGAAAGTGCGACAAGGAAGTGCGCGATTTTCAAAAATTCAAATAGAATGACAAAACAGAAATGGTATCCAGGAAAAAAAACAAGGCGAGATGGAAGAAAGAAGATTTTAAAAGAAAAAGTTGTTGAAAATTCGAGAGAAAAGAAATTCCGGATTTTCACTGATAACAAGAAAGATTTCTAACAATAACAAATCAATTTAACCTCTGGAAAATTTTGACAAAAAAATAATTAAAGACAAGAGAAGATTGCCTTTTTGTTTTCCACATGAAAACTTATCCAAGCTGATTTCAAGGAGTCCCTGAGAGGAGTAGATGAAGCAGGATAACAGGAATCACCAGGAAATACATCACAGCGACAATCCAACTCCAGGTATAAACTTTTTGAGTGCACATCATAAACTGAATCACTTTGCAAAATAACTCTTATATCTGAAGAACTTTGTTTAATTTTGGTATTGAACTGTAGAACAATTTTTCAACTTGAAAGAAAAAGTGAGGTTATATTTATAATATACTCCACTGTTTTTCATTATTTTCTGTGAAAATTTGTCAATTGCTCATAGTTTAAGTTATCTATCGCAGGCCAGGTCAATATAAGTTTTCCTGAATAAAGGAAATAATTGTTTTTGATAATCTCT